>QJOA01000986.1:0-16848 GCA_004155915.1 Monosporascus sp. CRB-9-2
GTTGGTGGGTTGGTAGGTAGGTAGGTAGGTAGGTAGGTAGGTAGGTAGGTAGGTAGGTAGGTAGGTAATTCGCAAATAGAGAGATCAAAGGTTACAATGGAATGGAGCAGTGCGTGTTCGAGTAGGGGTGGAGTGAGTGTATGGTATATGTGTCTTCTATACCAGAGCTAGGAGACTGTAAAAGCGGCAAGGGGAAACCCGAGTTAGGTCCATACGGCTTGGTCGGAGGGGCGCAATGTACGTTAGTAGGTAGTAGGTATGTGGGCGTTCATGCCACGGCGCTCATTTCACCTCGTAAGTGGTACGGTGTTCTAGCTTTATTATAATGTATTCGCCCTCCCCACCCCCCATAGTTAGGGTATCAGAAAGTCTCTTTTTTGGTTTCAATTGTGAGCGGCTAGCTGGCTGCCTGCTCGGGGTATACCTAATCATATGTGTCTTATCTCACACTAGGCTTCGTCTGAATATGCGACTCACCCCCCCCCCCTCCCCCCAGGTGACAGCGGTTGCCATCTAAGTCGCCTTGCCCTATCGTTCCCCTCGCGTTAGTGAGAAAAGAAATGTGCCGCTGACCCGGACCCGACCCATGACCCCTGACCCCTGACTCTGACTGTGCTTTTTCAGATCCGCTGGTGCGATGGGGAGGATACAAGACGCTGTTTGCCTTTAAAACAACCCCTGAAACGCCCCAGTCAATGTAGCCGGTCGGCCGGCCCGCCAGCCAGGCTCTCTTGGATCTCACTCACGACTTATCCGTCCTGGCCCCCACCTCTTAGTCCAGCAACAGAAGTGGCGTGGTGGTGTCGTTGGTAACATGGAATGGCGGGGCGATGAATGGTCGAAGGACTAGGGCCGGTCATTCCGGGCTACAACTAGTAAAGGAATATACCGACACCCCGGAACACTCTATCCGAGTCTCACAGCGCCCGTTGGTGAGACGCGAACTTGGGCGGACCCACTCCCACTCCCACTCCCACTCCCACTCCCGGCCCCGGCCCCTGAGCCGGGCCCGGATCCGGATCCGCCTCCGTCGCCGTCCCTCCGCTTTGGCTTCGGCTTCGGCTGCCGCTCGTACGCGTTGGGACTCGGTCTCCTGCGGTGACCAGGCCCCCGTCTCCCGGTGCCGTTCTCGCTACCGTCTCCGTTCTTGCCGTGATCGTGATCGTGATCGTGATCGTGATCGTGACTGTGTTCCCGCCTCTGCCGCGCTCTGCGCTGCGCCAGGGCCCGCTCCCTCGGGTCGTAGTCGGGCGCGGAGTCTGAGTCCGAGTCGGAGGAGGAAGAGGAGTCAGAAGACGACGACTCGTCCGAGGAGGACTCGCCGACCGCGCGGGGGGCGTGGTATATACAGCACACTATTTTTTGGAGCGGATGCGTCAGATCTCAGCGTTACAAAACGTGAGGGAGGGGGAAAGCGCCTGGTTCAACCAGCTCTCATCTTATATGTGAGGCGAAGGGAAAGAGCGAGAGCAAATTGGGCCGGAAAAAGGGGTAAGAGAGGGCAGCAGGAGAGAAAGTAAGAATTACCTTTCGAGCTCTTCCGCCCTAGGCCCTCGTTGTCTATTACGCCCTCGGCCCACTGGACGTGGTGATCGGAGTGCGAGTGCGCGCCGCGGAGGCGCAGGATGGCGGTCGGGCGGGTTTCGATCCGCGGCTGCGTCTGTGTCTGTGTAGGCGGTTCCTGGACTTGGACTTGGGTCTGCGAGCCCGGCCCCGGTTGTGGCCGGTGGGCGGTGAGGGCATTAGGCGGTCCGGACATATTTGTTTCTGAAGCGGGGTTTGTTTGTCTGAAAATGAAGGAAACAGGAGTGGTTGAGTTTATAAATGAATAGTTATACCGCGGCCGAATCGGTTCGTACAAGTAGGTCGGCGGTGTGCGGGCTTTCTCGAAGACAGTCTGTGCGTGGTGGGAGTGAGAAATGACAGATCTGCCCCTCCTTTGAATCTAACAATGCGGGCAGCAATGCGGAGGTGAGGTATCAGGTGATTGATTCGTTGAACAATCAGGTTTATGAGCTCATCAATATCACTGATGCAGGTCGCCGTGTGCAGTCAGTCCTAAAGGTGGTAGGTCCATCCGCGTTTCTGGGAACCCGGGTATGGATGCCTGAAACGTGATGTTTATTTATAAAGAGAGACCCGAGATATTTTGTTTAATTGACTCGGCCCATCCTTGCCAGCAATTAATTATTTACATACGCGGTGGGGCCACCATCCATGCCCCGTCCCTGTCGCCCACGCGCCTCATATCGGCCCCGGATTTGAACGGCCAACCAGAGGGTTGGCTTAGGGAGCTTTATTTCGTGCGTTGATTGGCTGAGAAAGAATGGAAGTCATAACCTAACGCTGAGGGCATTTCCAGCTTCAAAGTAGGTACCTAACTTTCATTATTTCCATTTCAGAGGAGACTATACGTCAGCTTTGGATATTATAGAACACTTCTTGTTGGCCTCTTCTACGGATAAGCCATTGCGCATTTCTTATAATTCCGGAGACTATGTCTGTCAGCGCTTCCATTCTAACTCTTAAAATGCATTTGTTTTACGCCTTCCGCGTCACGACTTTTATATTAATTTGTCAAGTTTCCGTAATACGGCCTTCCCAATTGGATCTTGAAATCCAATCCCACTTGGCGGAAGATGTGGTCAGCCCAGTCCTACCGTCAGTCATTTTCGCCACGTTTCTGCCATGTACGTTGCGGAATAAGGAGGAGTTAAGCACTGGATTTGAGCTTCCTTTTCTCTGAACGGATCAATGGTCCCTTCTATATCACTGTTGAAACTCGCTGTTCCTCCAATCTGGTTAAACAATTCCGTCCTCGAAAAGAAAAGGGGCCTTGGCATTCTGAACATCAGACATATGAATCATCACGAGTTTGCTGCGTCGGAATCAATGGATGGGAGCCGTCTGATATGGATATGGTAACCTATCGCGGTCGTACACTGTAACGATAAAGAGGACTCAGACAAAGAAAGAGCGAGAAATTGCAACCTGCTGAGCGAACAAGCCCCCCTTTTCCTGCTCCCCTCTCTGACCCTCCTCGCGTTCTGCGGTGCTTCTTTACAAGATTTTGTGGTATGTATCATAACGGTTTAGATTTGATATGAGCTTTAACGGTTTGCTTTGTCGAACGAACTAATTGGCATGATCGGTGTTACGTGATCACCCGGATAGTCGACCGAGTATGTGGGTCTAAATCGGATCGGGACCGGGACCGGATTGACCGGGCAGTCCGGGGTCGATGATGACGGGTCTGCGCTAGCCGGAAGCGAATGCCCTTCGGTCTTATATAGTTAGTTCCCACTCTCGGTTCTTACGTAAGTCTCCGAATGGAGAGATATAAGAATGATACAGGGATTAAGTTTACCATCATCAACTATCTGCCATCCCAGGCTAATGTCCGGCCCTAGCCTCAGAACATGTACGTGTAGCAGAAATACCGTTTAGGTAGCATTCAACCCACACAATATCCTCCCGGAGTCTAGAGCACCGGCGCCAACTAATATAATAATATACGAGGTAGTATATGAATGAATCATACAACCGTCCCATCTCACGGCTCCAGCTCACGCTTCGAGAACCATCCTCAGGACCTTCCCAAACACGCCGCGGACCCTGGCCGGGTTCTCCAGCGCGTACGTAAACACGACGGCCGTGCTGAGCGCGAAAGCCAGCGTTTCCCTCCACTGCCTCTGCAGCGGGTACCGGCGGGGGAGCAGCGTGGCGAGCGCCCGGGGCGCGACGAACAGCGCCAAGTTAGTGGCGCGACCGGGCTTCTCGGCGAGGATGCTCCAGCCGCAGAGGAAGCAGCCAGCTCCGACGCACACGCCCCCGTCGATGCGCTGTCTCGCCCTCGCGTCCCTGCCGAGGACGTGCGGGCCGGCCCGGGTGCGCGCTAGGCACACGCCGTAGTAGAAGAGCGTGATGAAGGCGCTCAGGAATGTGGACGACCGCGCCGCGTTTGTGAAGGTGGCTCTGACTGCTTTTAGGTTACGCCTTCTGGCGATGATCAGTAGGTTCACCGGTAGGTACGTGGCCATTGACCACTTGAACGACCGGTAGAAACGCCAGAGGGCATGGTATTCGCAGGAGGGCCCGCGGCCCATGTGCACCATCTCGCATGGAAAAGGGACCGCTTTGGCTGGGTCACCCCAATCGGCCGGCCATCCGTAGTCGGAGCACATGGACTGGAGGAGAGGTGCCTGGCCGTTGTCCTCGCCGTACATAATCTCGCCTTTTCGACATCTCTGCAGCGCTTCTATGAGACGTGGGTCAACAGCAGCTGCCGAGCTGATCCACTTCTGGTATGCTCGAGGCAGTTTCGACGGGTGGTAAAACCATGCCCACATGATGAACGCGCTTGAAGCGGCAAATATCGCGGGGTCCGTCAGCCTAGATATGGCTGACTCGAACTTCGACATGTTAGTTTTTGTCGGTCAAAGGCTATTGTCCTATGAATACATACCCGAGTCCATTCGTTGGCAGCAATCCTGCGCTGACGCCTCTGCGCCCACAGTTCCCCAACTATTACGTCGATAGCCCTACATGCCGCAAAGAGCGTCAAGTCAAGAGTTCGACCTGCATATCTGGTGACTTTCTGTCTAGAATAAGCCTGCGAATCCGACTGCGTGATTGCTGGGTTATCAGAGTAGCCCTCAGTATGCTTCGATTGCAGGAGACGAAGGCTTAGCCAAGCCGCGATGAAACTCGCAAGCCACCGAGATATCCTGGGTAAAATTAGCAGGTGGGAGAAGGGAGCAGCACGATAAATCCAGACCTTATGCATTCGGGGGTTGACAAATCGAATTGATTTTTCATTTACCTTTGAAGGGCTGCATTTGACAGCTGGTTAAGCAGTCGGGGCAAAGACTTTCGTAGCATCCACTAGGGAACGACTTTAGTTAAGCTTGCGTTATATACCATATACACGGGTGCCGCCTAGATGTCTGTAACCACCGCAATACACTCTCTGATACTGTCCTAAGATTGGAAAAGGCATATATGATGCTCACCTCTAATAGAGTCGTGCCACCTATGAGTGCAGCACAGAAGGTAGGGAATCTCCGAGGTTCAAAGCCACACTGCAAGATGCGGCGCAGCGATTGAAGGAACGGCTCGCGAGGTCGCGTGACAAGATGACTTTGACCCCTTTTCCGCCTGGGAACATGCTGAAGGACCAGGGTTACAATCCTGGGCCCGACGGAAGATGCATATCCCAATATGTAGGCCCGGATGAGAGGTCTTAATGCTGGCGGCACCGACTCATCCCATTTTCTTCTACTGGTGTGGGCCCGGCGCAGACTTGGAGGTGCCATCAGCAATAAGAACTTGCAGGGTTATCGTGACGCGATAAGCCGCTCTTGTTCAACCGGTTGAGCGTCGGTCCGGCTTTAAAGCAATATTTAAGGCGGTGCGCATCGGTAGACGCTTTCGCGGCAATGCTCCGGGAGAAGACGACTCCGAGATATAGCTCTGCCACGATGCGCGCACGTCTATACAAAACAGGGCCCTCGAAGACAGGCGCGTTTGGTGATGCGCCGTCTAGGTCGACCTGAGAAGGGACTTTCACCCAATCGGGTGGAGAAGACACCTGGTTGCAGATCAGGAGAATATGAGCCTCGGCAATATGGTCGTCGATCGCCCGGCGCGAAGGAATTCAGGGGAGAAGATCGGGGACCTGTATCAGCTGCGCTTGTATCGCCATAACTATGAACCATCATTAGGTAGGTAGATCTGCAGTAAGAACCCATTTGCACCCGCAGGTTACACAACTGGCACTGCGGGGATAGGAGTTGCTTGAAATGGAATAGCTAGGGACGGCGACCCCACCAAATCCAGGTCCGCCCGCAGCCGGCTTCTGGAACTAATCTTTCGTAGCAGCAGTGTCCATAAGCATGTGACAATGCCGAGCACACGTTCTACTGCCTATCATTGGTCTGTATAGTCGTCTACCGTCATGGGACTCTATAGCTAGGTGGATGTGGAGGAGGTAAGGAGTAGCTTCTCTTTAACGGACGGACAGACGGGGATGACGCGTCGATCGTGGATGGACGAGATGTTAATAGGGAGGGTGATGAAAGCGCTCGGGAATGCCACTCTACTGTTGCATGCCCTGTACTTCACAGTGAGGCATAACATGTCAAACGGGAGCTTAACGAGAGAAGGAGACAATGCCAGCTACTACATACGCAGTCCTGGCATGCTGCCGTTCTCCTTCGGGTTCATGCCGACAGCATTCGTCGCCGGTTACGGACGAGATGGTCCCTGACGAAACCAGATATGAAGCCTATGGAAACCGTTCGTTTGGCGGGTCCATTGGATCTGGGTGTTTAGTATGACTGCTAGTAATGCACGTCTAGTGATGCTGGTGGCAGCCTTTTTAATGGAGCATACCAAGATGATGGCGTGTTACTACAAGCCATCTAAGTTACTTCGTAATTGGCATGTGATTATGCCTCGAGCTTGAAAGCCCTGTTCGCAGAAGGCGGCCAGGTCCGCTTCTCCGATGAGTTACAGTATGCATGAAATTTTTTGCTAGAAGAGACTCAAGAGATCAACCGGGAAGGTGCCCGCATCTTTCTCGAGACCTTACTAATAAGTAGTCTTACACGCTTTTCGCAAAACCTGTTTCTCGGATCAGCATATATTTGTGCTGAGCAACGCTCTTCGGCTCTAATCAGCGTTGGCGACATCGCCAGGTACGCAGAGGCGGGAACGACACTTTTATGTCCGTGCTTGCTGGTAAGACGGATAGTGTTGTTTTAGAGAAGGATTGGTTCTGCCGTCTTTCCAATATAGGACGGCTTCACATATTCAGGTTCAAGTGTTCAATCCATGTATGGTGATCACCCGTGATTTCCATCAGGGATATGGAAACCCGATAGAGAGATAACTCTCGATTAATCCACCGTAATGTCCAGCCACCGAAAGTTGTATTTGGCCCCTCTTGTTGGGCAGCAGGTGACCACGCCAGCCTGCCAAGAGGCCGGACTCTGTATCCTCAATGCAGGTGCTTCTATGCGTTCTTCTCGTACTTCCATTTGCATAAGTTCCACATCGAAAGTTCTAATAACTTACTACTACTACTACCTCCTACGACTACCCGCATCACAGCTCTCACCGTCGTCACACCACCAAGTCCACTCTCACACACGAACTTATCCTCTCTCCACTTACCTACCTACCGTGTAACTAATGAGAGCTCATGTCAGCGCACAGCACCTCATACATTGAATACCCAGTGCCTCGTACATACAGTAGCTACAAAGCTCTCCATCTTGTTGTCCCCTGCTTGTCATCCTTGTCATCCTTGTCTGTATTAGAATTTGTACCCTGTCTGTATGACGGGCAGCTCTACCCCGGTTCGTTTAGCTGGGTCGTGCGGGTATTAGCTCATAGCTGAGCCCTCACCCTACTTCTGAGCGCATTCCGAGATCCTTTCGTCAGCCCAAAGGTGTATCACATCCGTCTTCGGCGCATACAGGAGTGCGCTGACAACGCGCAAACTTCCAACTCGGATTGCAACTACTGCGAGCCTAATACCACGGAAGCGACCGTTGGCGCATGCGAATCTCTCGTATCCCCTCAAACTACACGAGTACCGCCTCTTCCTTATCGTCCAAGACCGGCATAACCGACTGGTTGAACGTGATCTCTGCCTTTACAGTGGGGGATTGGGGCATGAGCGAGAGTGGCACCCGATTCGATTGGAGTGTGTTGGACGACTCGCAATATCTATTGCGGCGGCCTGGGACATAAATCTGTGCTCTTTGCGCAGTTGAGCGTATGCTTTGCCACTCGCGGGCATATCCCCATGGAGCTTTCGAATTCTCGTTATTCCTCATAAGAAGCGCCCATGCTTGTCTTACAACGTCCCACAATGGGTTCTTCTCAGCCGCCTGACGGCAATTTGCCTTTCGGCAGTAGGTTTTTCTGGGTTCTTTCTCCCGCCCTTGCTTGGTCTCTGCGTCTGCGTTGGCGTCATTCCGTAGCCGGGAGCTCAAACAGGCTGATATCTCCTCAGTAGTCCAAATTCCTGATTCACAAGACTTCCCTTTCTTCGATGCTCCTGCCCCCGACCCTCCCCAAGGACCGCCGGTACTCAGCAGTGACGATTCGGGGCGGTTAGACGATTTCTTCCAGGGTTTCGACTCGAACCATTACAATTTTTCCTTTGGAGAGGGTCTCAACTTTTCAGATGCGTGGCTGAGCGATCTTCCGCCAACTTTCATGGGTACAGCAACGTCGTTGGGCCAGCAGCACCTACAGCTCGAGCACATGTCGTCTCCCGGGCAGGGAATGCCAGCTACGTCCATACCCGACACATTCGGTTACGGGCAAGCTATGATCCCGCCTTCACAACAACATATGGTACAGCCATACCACCGCCCTTCGTCTCAGACGCCCTTAGACGCCAGCGCTCAAGCCGATGTCGCTGCTGTCTTGGCAACCCTCCAGACTGGCCACCATAGTAGTCAACCGCTTCGGAATAACGGCATGGGCGACAGAACAGGCCCTCCCCTGCATCATGTGCATCATCATATGGAGAACATGAGGTCACTGCCCCGACACCAGGTAAAGGCGGATCGGAAGAGGACTCCGGTACCTCGTACTCCGCCAGTTGAACCTGATAACCTCTTCAGAAACCCGATGTTCGCAGAGCCCAGCGGGTCAAACATGCAGCGGATGGGTGAGGCTCCAGGGCTCCAATGGGGCTCCGACTCGAGTTTTGCCAGGCCGCAAGGGTTTGTTCCGACCTCCCGAAACGATACCCACGAAGCTCTCGAACAGGAGCGCATTAATTATCTCAAATGCCTCCAGCTCAGTAGAAGTGCAGCTACCACACGGCCATCTAGTCCTACAGGGAACGGAGAGAGCGGCTCTGGAGAAGTGCAACATGGGGATCCGGATGGGCCTATAGAAGAAGACCATCCTCCCGCAGCGTCCCCTCCGAAGCGCCGGAAAAGCAGGCCGAAGGAAGAAGCAGAAGAAGATGGTGATACCCTGTCACCAATACCGCCGAAGCCTGCAGCTAAGAAACGGAAATCGAAAGCTGACGCAAACGAGCCTGCTGAGAGCTCAACACCAACATCAACGACCAGAGATGCGTCCGGGAAACGGAGAAAGTCTGGAGCAAGTGGAAGCAAGGCACCACGCGAGAATCTGTCGGAGGCCCAGAAGAGAGAGAATCATATCAAGAGCGAACAGAAGAGAAGGGGAGCGATCAAGGAAGGATACCAGGAGCTCTGTCAGATCGTGCCAAATCTGAGCTCTAGCGGTTATAGTAAGAGTATGATGCTGACCATGGCAGCCGACTGGCTTGAAGATTTGATAAGGGGCAATGAAGAGCTGGCAAAGCGGTGATCCGGTGGTAAGCACCACTAGTTATTGTTATTAATGACTGTAGCTGCGGATCCTGCTTGTGAATAAATATGATACCTACATTTGGAGTTGTGTGTTGGTATAAGCTTGGAAGGTGGCATGCTCTGAGGTTAAACAGGAGGCGCTCTCGCCATGGCGTGAGGCTAGTTTGATACCTCGGATTGTTATATAAGATACCAAGGCGACTGACACGGAACTATCCAGCAAAATCATCGAGCAGATGAAGGAGGGCGACGAGAGCGTGGCTTACAGACCTGCGAGGTAGTAATACCCTATTTTACCTGTCCGACCATCCCTACATGTGCTGTTCGCGAAAAGCTAGACTTCTTAACTCCGGGAACCGTGAACGCGGAATATGGGGTATCTCTAAAAACAACATTCTCAAGCACAAAAAAGGGGAGTTTGGTTAGGAGGAAGAGGCTTTCCCGCGTTAGTCGCCCATGGCGTGGAACCTCTCGTGTGCGGACATCGCGAAGATCGGCACCGCGTGTCCACAAGCCGCGCATCTCTGCTGTGCTACTGAGTCCCCGTCCCCGTCCTCCCATTCCACGTCCGAATCGCTATCACCGTCGTCAGCCGCCCACACCTCTGTCCCTGCCGAAGCGGAACCCGCGTCCTCGACGTCATTCTTCCCCTCGCTACCTCCATTCGCCGCGGCCCCGTCATCGGCTTCACCATCAATAACGCCATTCCCGTCATGAGGAGGGCTAAGCGAAGGCGAAGCCGTCGTGGTCGTGGTCGTTGTCGTATCATCGTCCCACGCACTCCACTCACGCAGCCTCTCCCCCTGCGTCCGGAACATGCGCGAGATGTCACGCCCACCCGCCGCGCCGCCGCCGTTGCCATTATCGTCGTCCCCCGCCACGGGCACCATGTTCGCGACGCAGACGTTGAGCAGCGCCAGGTTCCAGCCCGCCGCCTTCCCGACATGCAGGCGCCGAAACAGCGGCAGCAGCGCCTCGCGCACGAGCCGCTCCGCGACCTCGGCGCACGGCCGCCCGAGGTCGAGCGCGAAGCTCGGCAAGGGCTGGCTCCGCGAGATCCGCGAGAAGCTGTGATTCGACGTCGAAGAAACGGATCCCGACTTGCCGGGGTGCGCGTACGTCGATAGGCGCAGCGTCTTGGGATATGCGAGCCAGCGCCGCTTTTGCTGCGTTCTGGGAGGAAGATCGGCAGAGCCGGCGGAGGAGGGATCCCCGAGCTCCTCTGCCGCGGTGGTGAGGTCGACGCGCATCCGTTGCACGAGGGAGGTGGCGAGGGCGTGCAGCTCGCGGAGCACCTCCGGGACGGTGTTCAGCGGGCGCACCATGTACGTGTCTTCGACGCTGATCTGCGCCGGCGTGACGCCGGCCTCCTTCACCTCGGAGGCGTCCACTCCGTGCAGCAGGTTCCAGATCTTCTTGCCGCCGCCGCGCTCCGCGCCGGGACGGTCGAGGATCCGGGTCAGGAGTGCGGGCGACATGTCCGGGTGCCGGAGGACGTCCCGGACGGTGATGCCGCCGGGTGTCTGCTGCTCCGGCTCCTGGCCGCCGGCGCGTGCGGCCTTTCCGGGTGGGAACAGGTGGTCCGCGATCAAGGAGCTGGTGCGGGATCCTATGCCGGGGATCTTGCGGAGCTGGTGCGCGTCCAGGAACTCCTGGATCGTGTTCTCCCCCTGGACGGGGAGGAGCGTGGTCTGGTTCCGCGGCTTGTTGACGCTCCCCGCGAGCTTGGCCAGCACCTTGCTGGTGGATATCCCGCCGCTCGACGTGTATCCGAAGTCCTCCTCTAACCTCCGGCGTACTACACCATCCGGAGTCAGTAGATGCGATCTCTGGTCAATTGGGTAAATAATGGGGGGTCGTGAGACTTGTTTCGGGAGCTATCGACTCCTGAGAGTCCACATCCGGGAATCTGTGCCCTCGAACTAGAGAGATGGGGGAAGAAATGATTCCAGAAATTGCTTACGGTAGCCCGCCAGATGCGACGCGAGCATCAGCCGCACGTGCACGGGATCGTCAAGTATAGCAGCACCAGAATCGGCATGCTGCTCCCCCTGTCCGCTGGGCGGCGGGTGCACGCAGCCAGCGAACCGCGTGGCGTCAAAGGTGAACCCCCTCTCCGGGTCCTGGGCTGAGAGGTGGAAGAACGAGTCGCGCAGGGCGTTGGGGTTCAGCAGCGCACTGTTGTAGGCGACGGCGGCGGTGACGTCGACGAAGACCTCGTCGAGCCCGAGGCGTTCGGTGCGGGCGCCCGCGACGGCGCCGCGCAGGAACGCCCACAGCCGCCTCGACGCGTCGCGGAACGGCGCTAGGTCCTCGCCGCACACAACGACGAGATCCGGGCACGCGGCTCGCGCCTCCGTCACGGGCATCAGCTTGCGCACGCCGTGCGCCCGCGCCGCGTAGTTGCACGTCGCCAGGATGCTCTTCTGCCGCACGCCTAGCGGCCGCGTCCGCAGCGCCGGGTGCGCGTTCTCGATCACGCTCGCGTAGAAGCAGTCGTAGTCAAAGTGTAGTATGACGCGGTCATCGCTGTCTGCTTCCTTGTTCCCCTTCTCGCCGACATTGGCCCTGGCGGCTTCATGCTGAGGCTGGGCCGGCAGCGCTGTGGTGATCGTTGCCGCTACTGCTGTCTTCATCCTGATCCATGTTTATTTGGATTACCAACCCGCCGAGATGTGTCTACTTCCTCCTTAAGGCGGATTAGGAAGTTTGCGAGCCAATGAAAATTATGGATGTCATTTGGTTCTCATTGGTATGCGTGCCTGACATGCTGCATAGGTCTACCTTGGAAATGCTATGGCGTGACTGACATTCCTGTGTATGTGACTTCGTATGTGTTAAAGTGCAATATCGGAAGGCCGGAAAAGCCATCGTTAAATTTGCACTAAATTCGGGAAGTTGCCTAATTGGTGAACCAGGCAGCCCAGGTCAAACTTGACAAAGAACGAAGCGTTACCTCAACACATCCATTAGCTCCATCAAGATGTTCTATGTATAAATATCTCTGCTTGCTAAAAATGGGATGAGTTGTCTCAACTGCTTGGAGAATCGATTGACAGTCGTCGTACGATTAATCGCCTACTTAGGCAGCTATTAGTCAGTCGCCCTGTTCTTCGCTGTCGATTTGCACATCAACCGTAACCAGCGAAGATTGGTGGTGGCACAGCACAAAAGTCAACGTATGCGTTTTCCAGTAAGCTGCTACGCCACAAACAAAAGATGACGAGTCCTCACTCAGACTTACTTTGGATTGACTGAGCGGTGATCCCGTTTCGGCCGAACAACTGTGCCAGTCAATTTCGAGCAAAACAAAACCATCGCTTACTTGCCTTGTTACTCTCAACACCCAGCTCTCGGCGATAGTGATCCAGAGTAGCGGGCTCCGGAGGCAGTGGCCAGTAAGAGAGCTATAATTAATCCCGCAACCACTCGAGTTCCGGCTTCGCAAAACGCAATACCGCTCTACGCCACATTAGATAGCCCTGGCACCGCGGATTACTGCAATGCTTCGTCATCCCTTGTTTGCTCAGCATTCCTGTTAACTAAATACGGAAGAACCAGCAGCCAGGCCGCGGCTAATGTTAGCCACCTGCCCCCTTTCAAAGCCTCCTCATCCCCCCAAGCGGCTCGAGATCATGCCGGAGCAGATGGCGCCGAAGCATACTTCTGATGTATGAACATTGGTTTCCAAACCATCTTCCATCACAAGATCCCTTGATGATGAGAAACCTACCTACGATATAGATGAAAGTGTGGGAAGATGCCTTATCGTGAGGAATGCGGGGGATTGCTCGCTTGATTGATGAAAGCCCAGATAATAAACGCCGTATGGGACCACTATCTCGCGCCCATGAGTCTGTAGCCGATGGCGCAACGTCAGCTATTGGCTGTGTCTGACAGGGTTGGCGTCAGAGGCCAGCGCTTGCGCCTGCGACATACGCCCTCCACGGACCCCGGTCTCCTATTATAGCCAACCAACTGCTTACTCTTCTCCTCACCGTCTCGTCAAGTCCACTCAGGAGTCGCCCCGGCCTATGTTATTCCACTATTCTAGTCTCTGTCTCCCAAAGTTCCCAGATCCTTTTACGCGTGCTATTTCCGCCCAGTCTTATCCTTTTACGCATGCGCCCTCGCGTCTAATTGTTGCTTCATGCTGCGTCTTGCATTAGTCCGATATGGTCAGGCGCTTGAGCTGGGGTGTCCTTCTATCCCCTGTCATCCCTTCCCTGCCTGCCGTGTTACTGGCTTGCAAACAGCTGGATATTATATAGCCGCCGTCCCCCTCTTCCTGGTGGAATCCTACTCACGATTAACCTTTGTTGCACTCGATAAGCCCCCGCCGGCTGGGAGGTTGCTTGGAAGTCCTCGTCTGCCGGTTGCACGGGCTGAGTGGCAGACTTCAACGAAGTTACCCGAGATCCTCTTGGCTTCACCACTTCACGATATCATACTTCAAAGTTGAAACTCTCATATTCCAAGTACACTAGTAAGCCGTAAACATGGCCGGCCCAGCTGTCCCGAACCGGCCAAAACTGTCTCTTCAGACCAAGCCTGTGACGAGCTCTCGTGGCAGGACTAGGAGGTCCTCGCTGGCAAACGCGGACCCCAAGTCTCCGACGTCTTTCAATACTCTATCCAATGTCTATGTAACCGCTATCGAGAGGTCAACGCCGGTCCAGTCGACACCTCTGACAGCGATCAATACCCAGCAGCCTCTCAGGCTGCAGACTGACTCAGAGACCCTCGGGGACCACCAGCAGTTGCTGCGGTCGCCGTTCACTGCGATACATCCCGACACGCCGCTCAGTGCTAATCCCACGTCCCCCGCCCAGCAGATGGACATCGTCTTTCCTAGCCAACAGATGACAGCGACGCCGCCGCTGTCTGCCGGAGCCACCGAGCCCTCGGGGCAGAAGTCTTTCAGCTTCCCCAATACGGAGAGAGGCGATCGGGGTGTGCCAGTATCACCAGCTCAGACCCGTCGCCGGATCATGTATGCTCCATTCGGATCAGCTGTCAAGGCCCCATATAGCCACAACCGTTCTCTTCACAGTATACTTCGTAACTCGCCTCTACCACCAGCTAGCGCAAAGTCCCCCATCTCGCCGAGGAGACAGTCTCGGCGCCTGCAGGAAAAGGCGGCCAGGCGGGTTGGGTACGAAAGCCCCCTGACGCAAACCATCATCACGGAGAAGTACACGAGGTCGCACATCGACCTGCTCGTCGAAGAGACATCGCCGTACGCCCCGTCGCCGACCGCCGAGGACCCCCAGAGGGTCCTGGCCCCTGCCATGGCCTACTCCGGAGACGAGACGCGCGACGGGGGACAAACTCCGGGGCCGTTCGAGGAGATGCGCCGGCACATGACGGGACTGGGCACGGAGACGCCCGTCGCCCTGTCGCCGCGGTCCGATGGGGGCGTCCGGAAGCGCAGCAGCACCAAGAAGGAGAAGAAGCGGCGCTGGGTCTGGACCATCGGCAACCAGGACGGCGAGGGGGGGGAGAGCGGCGCGATGCGCGGGATCCGGGAGGCGGTGGGCAGTGAGGCCTCCATGCCCAGGGTCTCAGTGCCGATGCTGGTTACGCCAGGGGCACCGGCATCCGTCGGAGCGGGCTCGACGCCGGAACCGCTGACGGCCGTCCAAGTCAGCGTCGAGCACGCGGCGGCGGAGTCCGAGTCGGATGCGGCGGATGGTGGCATGGATGTGGAGATGTCGGGGACGGAGAGCATAGACCCGAGCCGGGCGACCACGCCCTACACCTACGGCGTGGAGCTCGACGTGAAGACACCCACCGTCGCGACAACGCTCCTCGGAAGCAATGCAGCAAAGCGAGACCAGTTGACATCTGTGGACTTGATGGAACCCGAGACGGGCTGCAGGATGGACACGCCGATCCCTCCCGACTTGATTACGAACGAGAATCGATGAGAAATAAATATTGGCGATAAAGAGCGGTACACATCCATGCATATATAGCACGAGGCGAAAATAAGGGCGCATGAGGAGCGTTAGGCGTTTTTGGATGCCTAACCCTGTCTAGTAGAGGGTTAGTTGGAATACCATTGATCGATTTGTATTTTATACGGCATCGTATGAAACATAACGGGCTGCATTTATCAGGCGGGAAAGGAAAACACCTTATTTTACAGAGATGTAGCCTGGGCATTTTGCCAATGAAGTCCTGTGGGTGCGAATGGCTGATCATCGGTCAATAACGACGCCTCTGTCATATCGAAGATGAAGTTGCGAATCTGACGGAAAAATTGTTCTTGGTTGATGTCCCTGTGTTTTTCCCTTAGTGAGCTGAAGTTGCGATTAGGTATTTGCTAATTTCACCATTGCTCGCCACCGCTATATATAGATATCTGCTTCGATCGTCCAAAGAGAATAGCTTGGTTAATCTGCGTACCCTCCAGAAACATAAGGATTGACGTCAAAAGGTGCGGTGGCTTTGAGCGTGTCGCAGCCCTTTATGATGGGGCAGTCGTTCGGGTCTCCGATGAACTCTGTGTAGTATAGCCTAGAGACGTTCAGAGGATGCAAATGCCCGAATGAAAGAGTGATAAGACACACTGAACAACTGGGCTACAAATCTTATATATACCTGCCTGCCAGTGGTCAATCATTGGACTCCATCGGGTATACCAATTGACTTACTGGGAAATTGTCGCGAAAGCAACGCCGCTATTGCATTGCTAGCAATAGCGTTATATGGTCAATTCTTGACTATGACAGAAATAAACGATAGCGCCAAGAGAAAGGTACGACCACAATCTTGTCCCATCGGTTTCCATCCCGCATAGCAGCATTGACGGCTTCACTACATATGTAGCATCCTCGGATCCAACGTTCTTGGCTCTGTCGAATACAGTGGAGTGAGGTCGGAAGGAATCGGGCCGTCTGTCGCGCGAATGGGTAGAGGACCCAGGGGTGACAGCTAATCTTTATAAGTGATTAATTCTCTGAAACCCTAAAGAAGACAGTTAACTATTAACATCATCATCAACATTAATATACGTATAAAGCTGTGATAAAGGATATTTATATTTCGTACTTTTAAATTATTTTATAATTATAAGCCCGGATTATAAATTTTTTAAAATTTATTATATTTATCTTTAAAAACCTTTATATTATTAGCAAATTAAATATTAAATAATTAATTAAAACGGATTATAATAAACAATAACTTCGTATTCGAAGATATTAAGTATAGTATCTATTGTGCAAATTACGTCGTATAATGATTTTCTGTATATTTGGCTCAACCTGAAAAATAAAGCTTGAACCTATTCGACCTTGTAATAAATAATAACTTAAAAGCGGTTATAAAAGCAAAACTTAAAAAATTAAACGAATAAAATACGTAATAAAAAAAACCTTTTAATTATATATTTAAAAATATTATTATTATTATTATTATTATTATTATTATTATTATTATTATTATTATTATTATTATTATTATTATTATTATTATT
>QJOA01000098.1:0-147977 GCA_004155915.1 Monosporascus sp. CRB-9-2
CACACACACATACACACGTACAGAGACATAGACACAGGCCCACGCTCCTAGTAAGTTAAGGGCGCCATCTAGACGCCCCCCGGCACGTCATGCCGCCGCGGGGAAAACAGACTCGTCGAAGCCTCCTATATAAAACAGAAGACGGTTGTGGGCAAGCCGAGGTCGGGAGATCCACCTGGCGTATTATTGCCTAGATAGTTGGTGTCCATGACGGCCGATAGCCGTCGACGGATATCCCACCATCATTGCATGCTACCCCGTGGGCAAACCTACCCACAGTACATGCGTACCGTACTGCGCAGAGGGAAGACGACGCCCTCTGATCCGAGTTCGCCGGCTGGCACATATGGATGGCGTCGTCATTCTTTCGTACCCAAGTAGATAGCTCTTCATTCGTGGTAGCCGCGCTGGTCTCTCAGTCATCCCTTCCTCTATCTCGTTTCTCGTTCTGAAGGGTTGTAAGTAAGAGGAGTAGGCGCGAAAGAAAAACCATGTTATTTCCGCGCTGACTTAGCAAGGCGGCTCGATACACCGTTGCTAAGCGCCGTCTAACCTGTAGGCGAGATACGTGTAGAAATATTCCTCGAGCAAGCGGAGATCCAAGGATCCCGAGTCCCAATGTCTACATCTCTTAAAAGGAAACGATGCACTGTGGAAGCGCTCCAAGTGCCTCGCCGTGTCTTGTAAGGTAGAATACCATTAGATAGATGCATGACAACATACAGGTCGAAGAAAAGCTAGCTGGTAATGGTACAACGACGCGTAGCAGAAGCATGCAGACCATCCTCCATACCGCGGGGGAATATAGACGGACAGACACGCAGTAAGGTGATCACCTCCCATTGAAGCCCTCCTGCTGCCAATCGCCATGGCCTCCCGCCTTCCCACCACCGGCGCCACCACCGCCCAAGGCGGCGGCTCCCGCCCCCGTCCCGGCCCCGCCCACGGCTCCTAAGGCGCCCTGGCTCAGGTTGCTGGCGTGCTGCTCGGCGTCGGCGCTGCCGAGCCAGTAGAGCGAGCAGAAGACGAGCAGGTGCAGCGCGACGCAGTACGCCGCGAAGAGGTTCCGGCTCGTCCGCGAGGCGAGCACCATGCGCGTGACCGAGTACACGACCCTCTCGGGGAAGCTCATGCGCTTGTAGGCGCGCGCCGACTCGCGGCCCCGGAACGCCGCAAACGGCGAGATGTTGGACTCGTACGCCTGCCGGTAGCGGTCCAGCCCGCCCCCGATGCCCGGGTTGCCGGTCCCGCCTATCGCGATGGTCGACGGGTTGGGGTTCGCCGCGTATGCCGACGAGGAGGACGCCGACGGCCCGCCACCGCCGCCGCGGTTGTAGGTCGACACGTACCGCGTCTTCTCGTAGAGCTGCAGGTTGTCCTTCTGCAGGGCGGCGATCTCCTGCCGCAGCTGCGACACCGTCCGGTGGCTTTCTGAGAGCTCCGTCTCGAGCTGTGCGTTTCGTTTCTTGAAGCGGTCGCGCTGGGCTGTTATCATGGGCAAGATGCCGGAACCGCCTCCCGTAGATTCCCCGCCGGAGTCGCGGGGATTGAACCCCGATATGATGGATGATGTAGGGGACGTCCTCCCGGCCCGCCTACCTGGTGCAATGGACGGCGGTATCCTCGTGGTGTAGGTGCCAGCTACCGACGCACCTGAGGGGAACGCGTTCTGGCCTTCCGCTTGGAGGTTGACCAGGTCATTCTCCAGCTGGGCGTTCAGGTTCTGTGACCTTTCTAGCTCAGCGTTCGTTCTGGACATGTCCTCCTGTAGGTTTTCTAAGCGGGTTTGAAGATCTTGGTGCGACACCCTCAGGATCGTGAGTTCGTCGCTCAGCTTCTTGTTGCGAGCTAATAATAGCTGTTCCAAAGTATCTCCCTTACCCTTAGCCGCCGACCCGTTGGAGTCGGGATTGGGCAAGACATCGTCGTCATCGCCCGTGGCGAATTCGATGCTCTTGAGGACTTCTAATTCTTGCTTTATATCTTCGTAATCGCCCCACTTCTGGACTTTCTCCTTTAGACTGTCCCGTTCATCTTTCAAGAGGCCAACCTCTCTTTCCAAACTTCGCAGTTTAGAGTCGATGTCCCTCTTGAAAGCCTCCTTCTCGACTCGGGCGGAATCAAGCTTCCTAATCAGGGACGAGTTCTCGGATCGCATGCGCATAAATGCGGGATCATCCTCCGGGGACGGAGCCTGCGCTGGGACGTGAGACATGGCTTGTGCTAGCTCTAGGCGCAGTTGCTCGTTTCGCGCTTCGACCTCGGCAAGCCGCGTACTAGTCCGTTCTAAGTCGGAGTGTACCATATCCAGCTCAGCGCTGGTGACGTGCCCACTAGCTCCATTGAACTCTGACTCCTCGGATCCCTTTAGGCGTTGGTTGACCTCGTAGCTAGCCTTGATCTCATTGAGCAACCTGTCTTGACTCTCAATCTTCTCCTCCAAGGCTTTCTCCTTCGCCTCCCAGTTGTCCTGTTTCTCTTCCAAGACGGCAGTCCAAGAAGACTCGACCTCCTTGACCCTGGTCTCGAGGTTGCTCTCGAGCTGCTTCCGATTAGCAGTCTCGGTTTGCAGTTTAAATTCGGTCTCTTCGAGCTGCGATGTGAGTTCAGCTACATTGTCCTGTAGGTGTTGATTCTCCTGGGCGAGCTTCGGCACGGTGTCCTCGGCCACCAGCATGGAGTCGACCGACGCTTCAAGTAGGGGGTAGGGATCCGGCGCATTCTCGAGAGCGGAGTAGACCTGTAAGAATGCGGAATTGGTGGATTTCGAGTGATTCGTAAGGAGGTCGATGAAAGTCTGGTAGGCTAAGAGTAGGGTCTCGATCAATGCCCCGTCCCGAAGGATGCTCTAGACATCAGATCACCTTACCTTTCAGCAACCCCTTGATTTCTGTCAACTTGGTAGCATCGTCGAGTTTCCTGAAGTCTTTCGTCTTCTGGGCGAGGTCTTTCCGTTGAACTGCGGAGTCGCGCTGGTAGGTGACGATGTCGGAAGCAGTGTTATCCAGCTTCGATATTAAAGAGGTCAAATCGATGTCTGACAGAAGGGCAGTCAGTGGCATTATCCTCGGGGTAAATCTACGACGATAAATACACAAGCCGATGCGTACTTCTCCATGCCGAAATAGCCTCTTGAAAATTATTACTGATTCCCTCGGCCGAAGTACCACAACCATCGGGAACGGGGCGTCCGTCGGCGCTTGGTCGTGGTTGTGATTGCGACTCGGCTATATATCCAGAAACGTCGGCCATCTTTCACCAGGGTTTGGCGGACGTCGGTTTTGCTACGATGGTCAAATCATCAGAAACCCGTGCCGCTCGTAAGTCGACGAACAATTCAAAGAGTAAGTATGCTTAGAATGCAAGTACCAATGGCGGTCGATAGGAATGAAAGCAGCTACAGTTGCGACGGGGTCTGTTTACTGTGATACGAGGTAGGGGAAACTACGGCATAAATGTACACCCGTTATGCCCGTCCATGCTCCGTCCAGCCCATCCCTTGCGGCTGCGTCCTTGCAGGGCTAGCGACCCGCTGCCCCTCAGCCCCCTCCAGCCCTGTAGGTTGCCAGGTTGCCATAAGGGATATACATGTACATACAAGCCCCAGCCGCCCACCAGCCCACCAGCCTACCAGCCTCAGCCTGTAGGGGGCTATCTGCGTGCTTGTGACGTACCGGGTAAGCATGTACGTAGGTAGCTCCTCCAAATGCATGCCCGTATGTATGTATGTATGTATGTATGTAGCTAATAATACCCACAGCAGGCTGCTAAGTACCAACTTTGATCGCTTTCTCGCAACACACCTGAGGCTTTAAGTACTTCATTACCTTGCGCAACGATAGACACCATGTGCCATAACGATGAAGGCGCCTGAATCATGACTTCCCATTCGCAAGGGGGCGAGATCCCACCGAAAGGCGCCGGTCCCTTCGTACTCCGCCCTCTGTTTACTAATGTTCCTCTATCCGCCGACCGGTCGAGGGATGACATCAAGATCAATTGCGTCGAGTATTTAGGTAGTTGCGCAACCACAGCCTGGATACCAATAGATGCGAACCATGATGACTGATTCTTTCCGCAAGACCATAACCTATACGTCGGTACATCAGACTCGGAACTCCTCCATTTCGTGCAAATACCCCCCGATCCCAACGACAAGTCCGGAAACCCGGCGCCGACTTACATACTTGCTTCGCGCCAACGCCCAGCCTTTGCAGAAACATCTAGTGGCTCGAGACCCGGGGTCCAGCAGATCCTCTTGCTTCCGAGAGTCGCGAAAGCATGTATTCTGTGCAATTGGACCGTCACCTTTTACTCCCTGCCAGAGCTCAGCCCTGTCTTTGGGACTACCCAGGTCAAGAACTGTAGTTGGATAGGCGGAGTCGACCTCAATGAGCTGGCGCCTGACAGCGAACCTCGGGACCCTTATGGAGTCACTGTACTTCTCTCCCTGAATAGGAGGATACAGGTCGTCAGAATCGGGGAAGATGCTAGGGTCATCAAAAAGATCGACTTCGCTGGAAGTACCATATCTATTAGAAGGGAGTCAATTGCCTGTGTAGCTGACTCGAGAAGCTATGCTCTCTTAGAAATTGACCATCAGCTTAAGATACCTCTGATGTCCATTTCCTCGCTCGATGAAGCCCAGCCAGGCAACGTTGTTGGCCAGGCCCAGGATATCTCGGGGAGTACTGGGGGCGGGCTGTTGCGGAGCAATTCCTCTACTCAGGCCCATGGACATGCAGAAAATTCCGAACATGCTTCTCACAGACGAGGAACTAGCCTGGGCGACTTCATCACCGGCGCCCACCGAAGGCAAGAGCAACGGCCTAATGACGGCGATGAGTCTGTGTTCCAACAACCGTCACCCCCTGAGCCTGCTACGAGTCCGAAGCCGCCCGATATTGCAATTCAGGGCGAGGGGGCGGCGGCTAAAGGAGCAAGTGAGAGTCAAGAGAT
Source organism: Monosporascus sp. CRB-9-2 (assembly GCA_004155915.1). Taxonomy (NCBI): domain Eukaryota; kingdom Fungi; phylum Ascomycota; class Sordariomycetes; order Xylariales; genus Monosporascus; species Monosporascus sp. CRB-9-2. The sequence continues at coordinate 4,960 of QJOA01000098.1, forward strand.
GCCACCACCCCCACCACCAAAGAACCCGCCAGTCTTTCTGAAACCGCTCATCGCCTCTCCAACGCCAGAAGAGTTCCTCTTGGTCACTGGCACTGGCCCGTTGGATCCAGGAATCGGAATGTTTGTGAACTTAGATGGAGACCCTACAAGGCCTACCATTGAATTTGACCGCTATCCTAAGGAGATCGTGGTCGATGGTGGCTCTTCAGACCTGCCATCATCACGTCCATCCCTCGGCGGGGAGGAAGAGGGTTATGTCCTCGCCTCAATGGGTAAGGACTTTGAAGATGGTGTACACCACGGCCTGGAGATCCAACGGTGGGACGTCAACGCAGCTGAAGCGGAACCCATAAAGTACTGGCTAGAGCCGCCAGTCACGGAGTCATCGATGCCCAAACATTTGGGGATACGAGCCTTCATCGGGTCTGACGATACCTACTTCCCCGAAATCACGAAGAGATTATCTCGAAAAAGATTCAAGCCTTTCTCTTCAAGTAGCATAACTTCGTCTACAATGTCGCTCAAAAGTGCTGACTCGAGGACTGCTCCTTCTTTGGAAAGGATATCAAAGGAAAGGGAACTGTTTGAGAGGGACAGCGATTCTCAAAGCGATGACATCCTTCCGGATGGCCGGGAAAGCAGCCGCAATGCTGAAGAAGAAGACTTCGCTCGGCGGCTTGCGGGTACTACGGCTCGCTTGGCTGTATGGTCTGGAAGCAATATCTGGTGGGCCATGCGGAATCCCCTTATTCTACAGCTTGACGCTCAGCTCGATGCAGCCAGTGGCACGCCTGATCGCTCCTCGATTGACAGGCGCGAAATTTTCGCGATATTGAACTCGTTTCGTGACCGAGACGCCAAGTCCGAATTGGAATTCCTAACTTTCAACTACATACGTCAGCGAGCAGGACTCCTCTTACTGACGAATTTCATCAAGTCTGAAGGTAGCCTCTTCTCAGAGCTAGATCTCCGAACTATGGAAGAAATCCTGGTTGATGGGCTTCTCGACCCCCGCGTTGTCCTCTCTTTGATACCCGGAGTTCGTAATGAGGTGATCGAGACGGGGAGGGGCATTTGGATATTCGGCGGAGTAAAATCCACAGCTGAACAGTTCATTCTAAAGAGCGAGTTTGACAAGGGCAGCTCTTCACTCGGCGTTTTATCGCCGTCGATACTCCAGTTCCTAAGACGCTTCTTAACTGCCTGGAGGCGGAAAAAGGGGTTCGGCAGCATACCCGACGAGAGCGAAGTGTTTCGGACTGTGGACGCAGCTCTCCTTGCAGTCCTTCTTGAACTTGATAAGAAATCACCGCCCGGTTTGGCTAGAGGCCCGTCGATTCGCTCCGAGCTGTATGAGTTGGTTGATAATGGGGTCGACTGTTTTCATAGGGCCGAGACTTTGATCGAATCCTACCACCGGTTATTCGTACTCAGCAGACTCTACCAGAGTCGCAAAATGTCTTCCGAGGTGTTGTCAACCTGGAGGCGTATAGTTGAAGGCGAACGGGATGACGGGGGCGAGTTGCGCGATGGCGAACAGCGAGTGCGGGAATATCTCACCAAAATCAGCAACCGGGCTCTGGTGCAAGAGTATGGAATATGGCTGGCAAACCGCAACCCGAAGCTTGGCGTGCAGGTCTTCGCCGAAGACAAGGGCCGCGCACCTAAGTTCGAACCGACGTCCGTGGTCCAGATGCTTAGGGAACAGGCTCCAGACGCTGTCAGGTACTATCTAGAGTACCTTGTCTTCGGAAAGGGACACGCAGTCTACGTTGACGAGCTCATCACCTACTATCTGGACGTCGTTATCACGAGGCTCCGGACCTCAGCCGAGGCCAGGGCCACCGTCATGTCCACGTACGAAGCGTACCGCGCCCTCCGCCCGCCCAAGCCCACCTACCGCCAGTTCCTGACGGACAACGCGTCCGCCGAGGACGAGGCCTGGGCCAGCCGGCTGCGGCTCCTTGAGCTCCTCGGCGGGGCCTACGACTACGACGCCGCGGCCATCAGGGAGCGCGTCGCGGGCCTCAGCAGCGTGGCCGAGGATCTCCTCGTGCCCGAGACCATCATCCTTGACGGCCGCGAGCGCAGGCACGAGAACGCACTCCGCCTGCTCGTGCACCGCCTCGGCGACTACGACACCGCCGTCGCGTACTGCTTCCGCGGCGGGGCCAGCATCTACGGCAGCAGTATCTACCAGGCGACGCCCCCGCCGTCCGCGAACGCCACCACCACCACTCCCAGCTCCGGCGGCGGCAGTAGGCGGCGCCACAGTAGTCTCGAGCCGCCGACGGAGGATCAGCAGGCGCGCCTGTTCCGGGCGCTGCTGGGCGAGTTCCTGCGGCTCGGGGACGAGGGGGACGGCGCCGAGCAGGCGGGCCTGCTGCTCGAGCGCTTCGGCGCCTGGTTCGACGTCGCCGAGGTGCTGGCGCTGGTCCCGGATACCTGGGGTGTTGACCTCGTCGCCGGCTTTCTGGTGAAGGCGCTACGGCGCCTCGTAGCCGAGCGCCGCGAGGCCGAGGTCGCACGCCAGTTGAGCTCCACGCAGTACCTCCGCACGCAGCACGAGCTCGTCGTCCGCATGGACGAGAAGGGGCCTAGCGTCGAGACGTGAGAGGAGTAGTAGAAGTAGTGCTAGGGGGGAGGGCGTGGTTGGTTGGGCTGGGGGGTGGGGGGGAATTTGGGGAACCATTCTGTTGTGGCTAGATGACAAAATCGACTGAATGATTGAATGAGGACGTGATTGCTTAAAACCGTTGAAGCCTAGATATCTTGGGATGCTTAAGACGCCTCTCGGAGGGATGTCCTTAGATGAGGCGGCGGCGGTGAATGCTGCTTAGAAATTAGCATTATAGCGGTCGATGCTGCAGCTTCAGGGGCTACTCGTAGTGGTATGGCTCGTCATGTATGTTTGGGGTGCTTACATCCCCATTGATTCTAGGTAGGAAGCTATGCCGGCTGAGTAAGGGTATGGTTCCCGGGAACAGCCGTGGACGGCACTAAGGTCGCCCGGGCCCGTTGTCTTTTTATTTCTTGATAGGGGGCTTGTTCGACTCATTCCTACCAGGTGGTGATCCCAGAGGTTTGCACATAAAAAAGACCCATACCCGTCCGGCAGCACTGGTGAAATTTGGCAGATTTTACTTTCGGCATGTGAAATAATGGTTTGTCTGCTCTTCGGCTAGCTAGATGACCGCGATGACTCCACAAAGACCGACTGACTCCTCCCCCTATTCAAAATATGCGGGGCTTATTATTCCTACTCAAAGTTCCGCCCAGGTGGCCGAACATCAGATGGAGGAGGTAATTTCCCTCTTTACGGGAAGGGAGAGAATTGACTCACGCCCACTTGGCGCGCCTTCACAGAGCCCACTTCCATCCGTGAATCACCTCGAGGGGGTCAGGCGAGCCAGGGCAGCTGATTCGTCGATAGCCTAACGTGACACAAGATTAAAACACTATAAATACCCCCGGACGTCGAAGGGCTTTCGCTACAGTACCTATCTTTTCTACCCCCAGTCTCCGGCACCCTACCTACCGACGCGGAACTTCTAGCAAAACTAACACCACCACTACCACAGACGACCTCAAGGAAGACCGACCAACCATGGCACCGCAGGACCTCGAATCCGTCAACGACAGCATGGGCGCCCGTATACTAGACGCGGACGACGGCGAATGGCATTACGTGGAGACGGAGAGGTCGAAAGCCGGAACCGCCTTCGGTATCATCCTCGCTACTATGCTACTGCTGCTTCTCCTGGTAACCGTCGCGAGTCTGGCCTACCGGATGCAGCAGATGCGCAAGCGCGCGCGGCGAGAGCGGCGAGAGAGCAGGGACAGTGACCGCTCGTAGGTAGCTACGCAGCTCGAGATGGCGAGCAAGTGGTTGGGTTCTAAGTCGTCGTGGAGGAACCTCATCGAGGACCCCCTTATTCCTCTCTGCTTTACTTTCTTTCCTGGGTTGCATTTTGTGTAAGAATGGGTATGGATGCGCTTGAGGAGGACGTAGGGGTTACTCAGATTTAGGTATGAACAATGCAAGGTCCTACGCCTAAATGCCCTTGACCTCTGTATTTAGTCTACGGTAATATGTATCATACGCGAATCCACGTAATGCTGACCTAGACGCTCCAAAGCGCACAATCCAACCCTCCTCTTGTTTCTTTTCCTGCGACGTCGGCGCAAGATATTCCGTACCACTACGCACGCACACCACATGGTGGTAGCGCATTCTCCGCCTCCTACTGTACCTTGCTGATCCTGCTCTTGCTGGCCTTCTGCTGCATCAGCGCCTCGACCCACTCGTCGGCCTCCCGGAGCGCCTTGAGCGGGTGCTTCTTGCGCTTCAGGAGATAGCCCTGGATCTCGGCGGGCGAGAACTGGCCGTCGGGGATCTTCTGCGCGAACCGCCGCGCCACCGAGGGGAGCTCGTCCTCGGCGACGTCGAGGTCGCCGCCGCCGCCGCCAGCGGTCCTCGGCAACTCGGGCGCGACGGCGCCGCCGTTCTTCTCCGCCGGCTTCCCGGACGCCGAGGAGGAGCCGTCGTCGTCGGCGGCGGCGATCGGGAACCCCCGGCTTCCCCGGTCCGCCTCGTACATGCGGACGAACAGCTCCTCGGCCTGCTGCCTCGTCGCGTGCGCGAACTCGACCTGCAGGTCGACGCGGCCCGGCCGGATGAGCGCCTCGTCGAGCGACTCGGGCACGTTGGTCGTCATGATGAGCACGCGGCCCTCGTGGCTCGCCACGCCGTCGATGGCGTTCAGCAGGCCCGAGAGCGAGATGCCCTTCTTGTCGTCGCCGCTGCCCTCCTTCTTCAGCGCCTTGGCCAGGTCGCTGACCTTCCAGTCGCTCGAGCGGCCCCGGCCCCGGCCGCCCCTTTCGCGACCGTCCTTGCTACCGCCGTCGTCCTTGCCGTCGCCGCCGCCGCCGCCGCCGGAGGAGGACTCCTGCGCCTTCTTCTCCTCCTCCTCCTGTTCGATTTGGTCGACCGGCCGTCGCAGTCCGGCCGAGTCGATGTCCTCGAGGAGGACGACGCACCGCCGCGGCAGCGCGCCAAACAGGGAGCCCAGGTCCTCCTCGGTCAGCGTCGGCTCCTGCAGCGATATCACGTGGATGTCCAGTCCGAAGACGCCCGCCAGCGCGAACGAGAGCGAGGTCTTCCCGGTCCCCGGCGGGCCGTGGAATAGATACCCCCGCCGCAGGGGGATGCCCCTGTTCGCGTACCAACGTGGGGTGCTGGGGTGCAAGTATTCGTTGATGTCGGCGAGCACGTCCATCTTCTGCTGCTGGTCGAGGACCACGGTGCGCATGTCGCGAACGGGTCGGTTCGCCACGACCTGCCAGCTGAAGCGGCCGCCGAAGCGCCGCATGTTCTGCGGCCCGGGCCGCTTCACGATGGTCCTGGCCTGGTGGTCGACATAGTACTGCTCCTTGGCGTGCCTCAAGAGCTGCTTGATCGGTTCTGGAACCCGGGGTCAGCGGCGGGGATCAGTGACACGGGAAATTAGGGGGCGTCACTACGTACCTGGGCTTCTCCATAAGCACGAGATTACTAGATCTTCCTTGTCCTTGAACGTAGAGCCGCCACTGGCGTCATCGAAGAACGACTCTCTCTTACGATGGAGCCGGAAGTATTGCCCTCTCCACCAGAAATTGTGCAAGCCGATTGCGGGAACGAACTGCGGAGGCTTTTGATGGGCGTTAGTCGTCTCTCATAATTCCGTAGGTCCAATACCGATTATACTCACAGCTCTCGCTTCCTGGTTAGAAAAATTAAGATACATCCCGGACTGGTCCCGGGCCACGTTGGACTCGTCCTCGTCCTCCCACGCGGTCCGGCTCACGGTCTCGGCCGTCAAGGACCGCGAGTTGACCATCCGCGGCTGCGACGCGAGCCACTTCATGAGGTGCAGGTAGATGTCGTCGTTGCTGTCGACGTGGACGCTGCTCATGAGGTGCTCGGAGACGAGCCCATAACAGAAGTGGTAGAGCTGCCGCAGCAGCCGGTTGAGCGCCCACAGCAGGCCGAGCGCCGTCAGCAGGTTCGTCGGGTCGATGCCCAGCCTGCTGCCCACGAGGCCGTACAGCGGCGCCAAGCCCCGGAGCCCCAGCAGCGGCAGCAGGCTCTCGACCACGTTCGGGGGCGCGCCATGCCTGCCGCTACCGCCGCCGGTGATGTTCTGCGCTGCCGCTGCCGCTGCCGCGGTCTCCGTCATGTTCGCGCTCATGCTGGGGAGGACTCCGCGGAGCAGTGCGTTCATGTCCATGCCCTTCCCCCGTGCCGGTGCCAGAACCTTGGTGGTGGCTGAAGGCTGAAGGCCGAAGTCTGAAGGCAGAAGCGAGGAGCGGTGGTGGGGAATACCGGAGACGATATCGGAAGAAAACCAGCTGCCGATAGCTGGGAAAGGTTGTATATAAGAAGGCCGAGATAGTGGGTCACTCGGTATGCAGTATAGACACAGACGTCACAATGCAGATGCAGCTTCACAGTCTCACAACGACGTCAAGCAACAGTCTCAGATCGGAAAGAAACACTGCTATCGCAAGGCTATATAAAAAGCAGCCAGGCTGCAGTCAACCTGCGTAGGACTAAGGCATCCGTACCCGTGCTTACATGCAGAGTGTTCGGAAGCAGGTGGCGAATCATGGGGAAAGTAAGAATCTTTACACAATAGTTAGTGGGTAAAATCCTAGCCAATCCGATCTATCCATATCCTCCTACATTAATCAATCATCTTTATCTTCGCCACGGCACCATCTTTCAAATTGGCAAAAATGTGCGAATTTAGATATACGGGTGCTGCTGGAGCGGCAAGGCTGCAAGATCAGGATCCTTTTTAAGGTCGCCAATCTCTAGATTCATTCACAGCCACATTCTCACCCCACACTGCGGAGCAAGTACTACGTCTCTTAATTCCAGGGGCAAAAACCTAACGTTAGAGGGTTACTCGGTGCTGCTGCCTATAAGGAGGCAAAATAGCTCAGGCGGTATATACTCCTTAGAAACTGGTACGCAGAGTTACTGAAACTATTATTTAGTCATTGAACACATTCGGTCATACAGCCACCTTCCTATAGCCCTATTCCTGCGAATATCCGACGCCGGTGTTTATTCGTACTACATATTAGATAGATGTCTCTCATGATTGACGATACCCCTGCTCTCAAACGCTTTGATCGATTGGATCAATACGCAAATGGTTGCCCATGTCTTAAGGCAGCAGTGAAAAAGCACGGCGACGTTGTATCCGGGTGGTAAAGGTGCGTTGTCAGGTGATGGCCCAATTGGTCGCGCATCTTAATGCGGCTAACCTCAAGACCAGGCTATGACTCCTTACCCCGAAGGAGTAGTTAGGCTGGCTGCGGGAATTCTCTCCTGGAATGCATCGCCGGCTCCGTGCAACATCGTGTAGCGTACTCCTTCGTGATTGGGACCCAAGAGCTGCTCTCCGCCGGTTGCTCCTCAGACAGGTAATCCCGCTTATGCCTTCTGAGGGCATGTAACTGACACATTATCATCACCCGCCGGTACTCAGGCGCTACTCAGTCTAATCCAATCCATTCCTCTTCAGCTTCATCTTCCGATGTCAGGATGCCCTCCATAGCCCCGTTTTCATTCCCCGTCAGCAGCTTTACGGGGCCGTCTTTCCCGTTTGTAAAGACCCTCTGGCCATCTGCCCTTTCCTGCTTGTTGTCGGCTTGACTGAGCAGATAATCGACCATGTAGACGTTCTCGTCCGCTAACCGCCTGATCTCGTCTCGCATTCTGGCTATGGCCCTGGCGACCACCCGCAGCTCCACGTCGACTTTGCTCCGATTTGCCGTCAGCCATGCACCATGCTTGTCTACTAAGGACTTAATCCAGAGCAAGCAGAACTCGATGTGCGGCGACTCCTCGGTCTGAGCAGCAACAAACCGTAGTAACCTCGAGACATACACGGTAGGGAAGTGTTCCACAACGAGCGGGATGTCTGTATAGGGTACCGCCTGGAACACTCGCTTGATCAAGCCAGCCTCGTTGAGACGAAATGCCATGACTAGGGCCTTGAGGTAATCCTTCTCGTTCTCAAGGACGGAAAGTGTCGATGCGGGTGTGATTTCCATGTTGAGATCAAAAGGATCGAATTGGAGGTTGCTATCCAAGCTGTATATGAGCAGACCTTCTGTTGATGCTGCACAGAATGACGTGCCAGCGGGCGAGAAGCCAACGCTTGTGACCTTAACTTCTGGGAATTTGGTCCTAGCTGACGGGTCTCCGCCGCGTTTTGAGCCAGGTAATGACTTGTCTTGTCGGGCTTCGCGGTCCGAGTTTTCGCCTTCGTCATCGATGAGCGCTTCCGGTCCTGCTTCCGTAAGCAGCTTGCTGTTTAGAAACTCCTGGGTCCCTGATAGAGACAGGTTGACGCTGACCGTGAACTTCTTCAGCAATACCATCGTGCTCACTGAGTAGAGACAGATGTATTTGCTATTACCTCCAGCTAAGAGGCAGCTGCCATCGGTACTGTAACGAATCGTCGCGAAGCTTTTTGTGCCGGCGACATTGGCGGCAGTTCTGCGGTCCGTGATCTTACGGCCTCCCGAAGCATCTCTGCGGCCGTCCAGACCGGAGATCTGCTCTCCTTCGGAAACCGACCAGAAGGTTATCTGTCCGTCTAAGGTGGAGATTGCAAGCTGAGCAGAATCTGGCCGAACTGCAATGTCCAGAACATCTGACTGCAATTGAAGAGGCTCGCTGGTCTGCGTACGACTGAATATGGACCATATTCTAGCTGTTCGATCCCAGCTTCCACTAACCAAAAGACTGCCGTTTGGCGAAAAAGCCAAAGAGCAGACTGGGCCCTCATGTCCAGCTAACCGGTCAAGTAATTGACCGGTTTGCACAGACCAAATGTGAATATCGAAAGAATCTAATGATCCAGCTGCTACTACTTCGCCGCTAGGGTCGACGGCCATACAACTGAAAGAAAGTCGTGTTGGGGCGGTGAATGTTCTGAAGTTTCGATACCGTATGAGATCCCAAGCCCTTATGGAGCCGTCGAGACTGGAAGTAAAAAGGACATTTCCCTTCTTCGCAAATTCGCACGCCGTCACGCCACTTGTATGCTCCGTGAAAGTGACAATGCAGAAGCCCGAGTCAATATCCCACACTTTGATCTTGCCATCATCGGCGGCAGTAATGATGCGCTGGCCATCCGGGGAATAGACCAGGGAGTTCATGGAATCGAAGTGACCTTGCTGCTTCAAGATATAAGACTCAGATTGCCATTCCCAGACAAGAAGCTGTCCTAGTTTGGAAGCACCAAAAGCTAACCATTCTCCACTCTTGTTTATCGTGACGAAGTCGATCTCGTTTTGCGATATGCTGAGCGTATGGATCATGTTAAAATCCGGCATCTCGTAGAGCCCAAAGATGCCATTGGAGAAGCCTGCCACCAGAAGGTTGGAGTCTGGGTGGAAGGAGGCGCATCTAACATGTGCACTGTTTTGCATGAAATAATGCCTCCTTACTATTCTCCAGCGCATATCTTCGTCGTCAGCGTCTTGCATATCTTCGTCGTCATTGGGCGGTGGAGCATCTGGGTGCCTCGTGTACTTCCAATCGAACACAGCACCATCTTTGCTGACCGTATATATCGTCTCTTGGTCCTTGGAGAACCAAGCGCCAACGACTGCCTGTTTATGTCCTGACAGGACTGTCGGGGTGAACCCTTCCTCCGTATTCAAGCTCCATATCCTCGTCGTCAAGTCTTTGGAGGCAGTCAAGAAGAAGCGGGAGTCGTTTGACCATTCGATCCACCGGACATCGTCGAAATGTCCCGTATGTGTATGATGACGGACGAAAGGAGCGAACTCTAGTTGGCCCTCTGCATTGACATCAGGAGTGGATGGAACCTGCCATACCTCTATCTTCCGACCAAGCCCCACCGCAAAGTGGCGTCCAGAAGGAGAGAAGGCAAGTGCTGTAACCGAGGACCGGAAAGAAAAGTGGTATATTGGTATACGTCGCGGAACGTTCGTCAGGATCGCGTGGCCATCTTCGTCGACGGAGAGCAGGAGATTACCTTTCGGTGTGAGGCCGATCCTGGAGATGTTCTTTCTGTGGGCAAATGGGAGAGTATGCGATTTGTTACTAACAGGAGTCCATGTCAGCTAGTCGGATTTCCTTCGGATTGTTGTTGTAGGGGAACTTGCGACTCACTCTACGAGGTTGAAGACGGTTACTCTGTTCCCAACGGGTGAGAAGAGGCATGTTCCGTCGGGGCTAAATAGGAGGTTTCCCTGGCTGTAAACCGTGCCGAGCAAGTTGGAGAACTTGAAATCCGTCTTCATGGTCACGGTATAGCCATTCCTCTGTTTTCAACCGAGTTGGCGATTCCTAAAGGGCAGATCGGCTTTCAGTGAAAGCGTATCGCAACTTTTTTCTTATCCTTATCGACGATAAGGAGTTTCTGGAGGGTCTTAGGTATATGTATGTAGGGGATGCAGTACACACAACGTTAGCTTGCAAGGTTGTTTCCTGCAATGTACGTAACTTTGTATAACCGGAGAAAGAAACGTTGGTCTCAATTGACTCAATAAATGTATATGGAACTGATTCTCAACAGCGGCCGTACTGTGAGAGTAGAAGAAATGATATTAGTTGACATCCCAGGAACATACCTAGGTTTTTTCTGATCCTCTGCTCCAGTAGATACGACTGTCACTTGAGAGAGTCTTTTTATGTACCTAGCTGGAAAGTACTCGATCGCCGGGAGCATGTAGCACATACCTAGCGACACTAGCGCGACAAGAACGCCGAAGAAAGCTAGCTTATTTGCCAGCAGAAACCATGGTAGCTGTCTAACTGCCCGGTTCAGTAGTTGAGGTGTAATAAAGATAATGCTTGACAAAACCAGCTAAGGTCTCTCGTATAGTCAGTCCATGCTAATAGCAGAATGTTAACTTGTGTAGGGAGGACCCTTCTATGGCATCTTCAGTCTCCTCGATCTTAGGTCGTAGCCCTGGACTAACGGGAGTTAGAGTCATGAGAATCTATCACTACGGTAGGGATTAGGGGTGGTTTAAGATAGGCTTCATGGTTGATAATAGAAAGATATTAAGTATGAAGTGGGCTAAGTCGAATAATAAAACGCATGGAAGAGGTGAAGAAGAAGTACAGTCGGAGAGGTGAAGATGTGGGAAATGTTAGGCAAACCTCTTAATGAGAAAGGGGATTCAACTGCTAGCTAGCAGTGGATAGCAGTGAATAAGATGAAATGATAGAAACTCTCTGGATTATAGTATGTAAAAGTGCGTAATAGTCGGGAACCTCTTTAACACTTATAAGGGAGGTAGTATAGAGGAAAGGTTCAAGAACTATATGCTTATGTAAATAGGTAGGTATACTTGATATGCAACCTATTTAGGCAAGGGGTAGGTGCGTCGCGGTGAGCTGATGTGGAGCCCCTCCCCCATAATTGGAACATAATAGGAACTCTTGAAGTTGCAGTCGGCCAGGAGCTACTTGGTCTCGTTCAGGGCAAGTACCAATTTCCCCTGATTGAATTCTGCTTAGCCTCCAGCATTCTGGCCATTTCAATCTTTCTTCTCATAAACAACAGCACCCAACTCGACACCACCACCGCTGCCACCATCTCGTAATATCGTATTGTTGATTGACTTGAATCTCGAAATTTGCCCTTCTAGTGTTTGTTCGTCCGTTCAGTCATTCATTCACCATGGCCCAACCTCAGGATATCGCAAACCCGATCGGCATAGCCCACCTTCCCAACCAGCGACACAAAATCATCGCCAAACGGGGTGCTGCCTTTACTATTATGGTATGTATTAGCTTGGTTAAGGAGTCGGGTTTGGCTGACTTGGACGGTGTGTTAGGTTGCTGGTGAATCCGGATTGGGCAAGACTACTTTCATCAACACGCTCTTCTCCACCACGATCAAGAACTATGCCGACCACAAGAAGCGACATCAGAAGCAAATTGACAAGACCGTCGAGATTGAGATTACCAAGGCCGAGCTCGAGGAGAAGTTCTTCAAGGGTACCTGCTACCAACAACACCTTCTACCTCGTATGCGGTTTACTGACTTGAGTGTCCAGTCCGCTTGACCGTTATCGATACCCCCGGTTTCGGCGACTATGTCAACAACCGGGACTCGTGGCAGCCCATCATCGAATTCCTGGATGACCAGCATGAGTCGTACATGCTTCAGGAGCAGCAGCCTCGTCGCCAGGACAAGATCGACCTCCGTGTTCATGCCTGTCTATACTTCATCAGGCCTACCGGCCACACGCTGAAGCCGCTGGATATTGAGGTCATGAAAAGACTCTGCTCTAGAGTCAATCTGATTCCTGTTATTGCCAAGGCCGATACTTTGAGCCCGACCGATCTGGCCAAGTTCAAGGCCAAGGTATGCGCGCAATGTCACATACTTGGTGGTTTTTAGCTAATAAGCGATTTTCCAGATCCGAGCTGTCATCGAGGCACAGAGCATCAAGATCTACCAGCCCCCGATCGAGGAGGATGACGAGGCTGCGGCCCAGCATGCCCGAAGCCTGCTGGCTGCCATGCCATTCGCCGTGATTGGTTCCGAGAGGGACGTGAAGGCCGCCGATGGCCGTATTGTGAAGGGCCGACAGTACTCGTGGGGTGTTGCCGAAGTTGAGAACGAGGACCACTGTGATTTTAAGAAGCTCCGATCAATCCTGATCCGTACCCACATGCTGGATCTCATTCACACGACAGAGGAACTCCACTACGAGGCCTACCGGGCTCAGCAGATGGAGACCCGCAAGTTTGGCGAAGCTCGCCCCCGCAAGTTGGACAACCCCAAGTATAAGGAGGAAGAGGAGGCCCTTCGCAAGCGTTTCACTGAGCAGGTTAAGATCGAAGAGCAACGCTTTAGACAATGGGAGCAGAAGCTCATCGCCGAGAGAGACCGTCTCAACAAGGATCTCGAGTCGACACACGCCCAGATCAAGCAGCTCGAGACGGAACTCGAGCAGATGCAGGGCAGCCTCGCCCGCAGCGGCCGTCGCTAAGCAGCATATATACCCCTGTTATCGACGCATTGGGCATCTCATTTCCTCAAGTAAGGGTTACTACCCTCTCTTATCGGAGAGTATGGCGTGAAGGCGGAACGTAATACCCGACTGCCCCATGGCGAACCTTCCAATGCTGTTCGATTATTATGCTTAGCCAGCTAATTGCTTTTATTAGAACGCGGATTGAAAGGAGGTGTAGGCAAAACCCCGCCGGGGATCCTCAAGTTTATGATGCGAGATGGTGTGCTTGATCGAGATATTTTCTGTTTATTGGGAGCTGCCATGACTCCCGTTCAAGAACTAGTTAGGCTTACTCTACGATGTAATACACTTTCTTATGATACCAGTCAGGACACGTACGTCTTCGGTGATTTATGTAGTGCACAACGGTGACCGAGAATAGAGTTCTGCAGGGGGCACACGCTATCTCAAGTCCCGGTATGCGATGTGGTACAATGGACAGACGCCTGCGATATTGCAATGACTCTGTCAGATCTCTTCAACAGATTCATAGTAGGTTCTCCTGACACAGCGCGATCTCACTCGCGCTTTACATGTGCCAGCTAATAAATACCCGAGCGACACCTCTACCAAGCCCTGCCTGCTTAGGGGCGAGCCTCTCACACGCAGCCCCTCCCCCGAGCCAACACGTTGATGCGCCGTCCCAAGACCTCGTGTACCAGCCACGCTCACTTAGTTCAAGGTATTCGTTCGTCATTATCACGATCCCATTCCGCTCCCAAAACACTAGCCCCATTTTTTTTCTTCTTTTGATTTTCTTCATGCCTTTGACACCAAAAAGCAAGGGTACGTACATATGTATCCCCCTCCACCCAACTAACCCCATCCCCGGCGGTTTCGCTCGCCTCTTCCCCTTTTCGCCTAACTTGGGTAGGTACGTTAAGAAACCCCGGGGGGAGCGGTGGGTGGCGGGCGGTGGGTAGGTGCAGACGCGTCGGTCATAGCGTATCCCGTCGGTATGTAGCCGAGCGCCGGGACAGCGTCGCTCGTCGCTGGGCCCAAGGCGAGGGGCGATCGTGGCCAACCACCGCCCCGGCTGGGTATCATGTACGGGCGTCACGGCGAAGCTGCGTATGGGTTTGTATCGCCCGCTTTAAGAGGAGTTTTGGACAGAGAGCTGCCATGGTAGCGCCCCGACCCCTTCTACTAGTCTGCTCTTCAACTTGCTGCTCGTAGAGCTACGATATATCAAGGCCTCGCACCTCTAGCCGACGTGCGTGGACTACGGAAACAAGAGGCCGACTATTAGACGGACTGCGGTTAGTCACTCACGTAGGTTGCGTACGAGGGGGGTGAAATTTGAAGACGACTTGCCGCGGAAGGGCGGTCGATACTTTGAAGAGCTACACATACAAGATGATACTTTGACGCCAAACACGTTCAAAAAAAAGACTTCAAATCAGACAGGGAAAAAACCAGATCGCGAATACCATCCACGCTACTCCTCATTTGCTACCGCCATTCCGAGATGTCCAATCCAGGTGCCCCGCCAAAGCCTATCATCCTCAAAGAGTATGAGAAAAGATTCGCCGCATCGGTCCGCTTCATCCCTTTTTATCATATTCCCTTCATATCTTCATAGACGTCACCACGGGCATTCCGGCACAAGGTATGTAAGGCGACACGCCACTGTTATCACCTAGCTTGCCTTGCAGAGATCGAATAAAATCCTGGCCTGTTGATAATCGGACCCACAGTACCTCTTCCCATTGAGCGAAGACTACCATTTTCTCAACAATGCCTGGCCCGTTATCTTGCCCAGGATTTCGGATTATTCAAGAAATTCGCCTCGTCCGTTGAGTGCTCATGGTGTGAGAAACCGAGAGCCCTCAAACCCTTGAAGAGCCCGGCGGCTGGTCTCCAACCGACTTCTTGTCTTTCCGGGGCTTGAATGCGAAGTCGGCCATGATTTGGATATGATCAGCAGGGAAGTGATAGTTCGGGAATCCTGGAACGCGCTTGAGATATTCGTAGTCAGGGGGCCCAAGAACCTCGATGGCATCCAGAGTGTTGGCTGAGTACCAAATATAATCGATGACCCCGGAGAATGTTGGGGTGTAGTTGGTGAAGGTCAGCTCGTCAGGGGTGCCGAAGAGAGCAGAGTAGACATTCCGCAAGTTGAAAGGATGTTCGATGCCGTCCTTGGTGAAGTTGCCGTAAGAATGACCAACTAAGTCAGGGTGATCCGGTGGTATCCGTCCCTTATCTAGCAACTCATATACCGAGCTATCGGCCATAGAGTTGTAGTCTCCACACACGAACAAGGGTATCTCTGTGTTGTTACGATATTCCTGACTAGGTGCAGCCTCCGGAACTTCGCTAGTTGGTGCGTCCTCGGATAGTCGAATGACCTTCTTCTCGTTGACTGGGACGGGTGGCCTTCGTGTATATCTCTCGGATTGCTTGGTAACCAGCTCCATCAATATGCCCGTCTGCACGGCTTTGACATCAGCCAGGTAGTGTTCCCAGCAGAGGTGCGCGTTTACGACGATGAATCGATTCCCCGTGGCGCGGGACTCGAAAAAGCAGAATACGGCAATGGTGTCTTTAGGCATGACACGGTTGAAAACATCGTCGGCGGACTTCATGTCTGGCCTATTGATGGCGGTCTGCCTGAAGTCGACTAACTGCTTGTCTAACAGGATGTACTTATCACTCTTGTAGAAGATCGAGCAGCCGTCTACAGCCCGCTGTTCCTTCGGTGGTAAGTGGTTGACCCTCGTCTTGGGATAGAATACTCCCTTGTAGTTCTCCTTAGCCAATTCCGGGGCGAAGAAGTTCTCAAACGCGTCCATTGCGGTCTCCTGCAAGCAGAGGATGTCGGCTTTCCTGTCACGGAATTCCTGGATGATACTATCTTTCCGGTATTCCCACGACAGGGCGCTGGCGGGAGTATAGCCATATTGAGTGCTGGTGGCATATTTGTCGCACAAGGTATTCCATGACATGATCCGGATGCGTTCCCTGTCGTCGGGGATACCCTCTTGAATCGTAATTGGTTGTCGCGGTTGAGGCGGAAGGGGTACTGAAGAAAATGACAAGTCAACCTCCGTATGATAACACACAACACTAAAAGAGCCTGGCTAAAATTGAACCACGGCGACGAAGGGGATGTACTCACCTGGTGCTTGTTCCTTTAGGTACGTGATCAAGCTCTTGGTTCCTTCTTCTACCAACTTCTGCTTCAGTTCCGCATTCAACGGATTTCCGTGGATACCGAGCATTTCCAGAAAGTGCAATGCCCCAAGCTCAAAAGGCAAGGATTGGATGTTGTTGTTATAGAGAAGCAGCTGGCGGAGAGGCGTGCACATTCCCAGCTCGGGGGGGAGTTCTGACAGCTGGTTATAAGAGACGTCCAGATGCCGCAGAGATCGGAGCTGCCCGATCTGAGGCGGCAGATATTGTAGGTTATTAGAAGCAAGGTACAGCTCCGTGAGGAAGTCGTAGTGGTTAAACAGGGTCAGGGACACGTTTCGCAGCCCCTGGCCGCTGAAATCAAGATTTAGCCAGTCCTGCCTGTCCAGGGATTTCTCTACATTAACCGGTCGGCCCCTATCTTCCTCTCCCTCAAGTGTTGATTCAGCAGTATTTGTCGTTGGTACTGGACTGATGCCCTTGTTTTCCGAAGCCCGTAGTCTTGCGAAGTAGTGAGGTTGGTGCTGTTCCGTCATGGTCTGATGGGCGCGCTCGGCTTCCTTGTACGACTTGAGTTGCTCATTCCAATGCTCGCTAAACTGCTGGTTCTGCCCACTACGCGAAGGAGTATGCCCGTTCTGATGGTTGCTTGGAGTGAAGGGTGTCACATTGGACATTAGCCCAGAGGAGAAGCCGGAGTGGTGGTTCATAGCGTTCGATGCACTGCTGTGAGCCGTATGGTCTTGCTGTATCGATTGGTGATGCTGCTGGGGATGTGAATGATGTTGGTGGGACCCCTGCTGCTGGACAAAGTTGTACATCATCTGCGGCCCCATGCCGCGGCTCCCGGGGACGCCATTGAGGCGAGAGTTGTGCCCCTGCTGGTGGCCTGGACCATACATACCGCGCAAAAGCTCGGCTGTGGCCAAGGTCGGGTCGGAGGTATCAGACAAGAATGGGTGGCCAGTAGTGGAGGATTCTGTAAGGTAAGACGTCTGGTGTCTCTGGGATGCAAGAAGAGCGTCCGAAGTTTTGTTGGTTCCGAGCGAAACGGACGCTGCGATGCTTAGAAGGCTATTGTAAGGATCGAGCACCATCTGCCGTAAATGGTGTCAAGGAGCAGCCCGGTCGTGCCTATCGCTGCGTGGTGACGGAGACCACGACGGGCTGGTCGATCACTGGACTCCTTAAGCGCTTCTTATGTCGGGAAAGGTAAGAGTGGACGAAGAGATCGTCGGCGTCCATACATAGGGGTCGGGAGATTCGATCCGGGGCATGGGAGCTACGTAGACGAAAGCCCCGCGAAGGGAGGACGCTATGCTCGCGCTTGGTCCACGCAAGCTTCGCTAATAGGATAATAAGGGCCTGCGGCGGCTGATGAGGGGTTATAACAATTGACTTTTCTTATCGTCGATTTCGCCGTCGTAGTCGCTGGGTGCGGGAAGAGACAGGAGATTTCGGCAGATGCCAAGTGAACGGGGGGCAACCGCCAACTGGTATCGGAGAAAACCAGCCGTCCGCTCTAGGCTATGTTACGGATGCAAACCGGCGCTGGGTTTAAAAAGTATTTATTGTATTGGACTGAATCGGTGGAAGTAATTCAAGGACAGATGACATGCAGACGCGCCTAACGATGACAAGAAGGAAAGAAGTCAGCTCAAGGACGAAACAAGAGACAGCGGGTACGCAGAAGCGCTAGCCGACGATGTAACTGTGTATGTGTATGTAGGTATGGCAAAGTTGGGGTCAAGGTCAAGGACAAGGCAAGGCTAAGGGCAAAGGAGGCGGCGGTGGCAGGGTGGTGCTGGTGGTGCTGGTGGTTGTGCTCGCTGGGCTGTTTAAAAACGTATGTTAAGCCCCAGTTTCCTCCCCTCCATTTGAGGTTTCAGCCATCGAAAACCTGCTCTGATAAACGGCGGGGGTCCCCATGAGGTCAACCACATATACTCCCTCCTTACCTACCCAAGTATACGCAAAGGTAGACATGTGGTTGAATGCAGTAAAGTTGTATGCGAATCATTACATGTGTGTAACCACATGTAGTAGGTGCTTGGAGTTTGGGTCCAGAGATACTAGGGTAGAGGAGGAACCATGGCAAACTTACAAAAGGCATCCGCAGAGTTATCCGCTAAGTGAACGACAATGGTATTGACCTTATCTGTATCAATCAATGCATGCAAAAATTTGTAAGAATGGGGTTGTAGGTGCTTGATGAGCCGTGCTGTGCTGTGCTGTGCTGTGCATGTGGTTGGCCTCAAACTCCGTTGTCTCTTTGTTCCTCCTGCTAGATGCCCAAGTTGGTCCGTGCGAACAGTGGGTACGTACATGCGTGACATACGTAATGAGACTGGAGCATTCCCAAGACAGCCCGACATCCCAAGATTTGAAGCTCCCGTCTCCGCAAACGTTGCAGGTGCCAAATTCAGTTTACAAACTATTTGGTCCATGTCACGTGCCGCATCCAGCCTTCCCCTCCAGCCTTCCCTCCAGCCTTCCTCTGTGTACATGAACATTTGACTGATGGAAGCCAGGCCAACCAATTGCAGCTCCTTAAATAACAATTCCCATTTTCGAACCCCAGCCTTATTATTCTACACTCGTTTGGTCATTACCTCCTCCAGAAAAAGCTCGAGTTTTTCGTGTTAACCTCCTCATGTGATGGACGGCCCGAGGAAAAGACGGGGCTGTATTCTCCGGCCACGCGACTTTACGAAGGTTATCTTGCTTTTGTTCGGTTAAGTACGTCCTTCCTGTAGTAACCGGGAACAACGCCTTGATCCCAGTAGCCAATGATCAGATTATGTGCTTCGGGAGCAGCCATCGTACACTCTGATCGACCAAACTTTCTTCTAGCTTCCAATCACGAACATCAAGCTGACTCATCACGTATCTGATTACTCAGCCGTTGAGGCTTAGAGGCTACATGTTTCGTGCTAGTTGCCGGATACAGATGTTTTGCTGGGTTAGGCGGGCCCGTTCAACAGTGTCCAGATAGATATTGAACGTATACGATGGAGCAGGGTGTTGAGGTGTATGTAGATAAGACTTCCAGCGTATTAAATGCAACGAAACTATGAAACTTGTTTCTAATACTATACTTCTAAGGCAATCAACCGTAGCAGTAGGCTACTTATGTTTAGTGCATATTGATCAAGCTTCAAATTCGGGCATGCAATCATATCATGTACGTGAGGACAGACGCGAGTCATTTATAAACACTCTCTAGCAGTACTTCCTAACTTTGCAAGCTTCTTACTTCAGCCGCCTCCATACTCGGCCCGCTATCTGCCAAGGACTTAATTAGGTAATCTTCTCACCCAACACGTAAAGACCAAGCATGTACTATATCGCCGATTCTGATGTTGAATGGGTGCATCTCTGATACCTAGAGCGGTCCGCATGCAAGGGTGCACACTAGTGGTGTATTACCCGTCCTGCACAGAGTAGGAAGTGAAACCGAGACTACCGGAAGAGAGTGAGGTGACGGTCCTCTCATGAGGTGAGAGGGTAAATCCGTATACTGATTTGTTTCACTGGTGCTCTTTTTTAATATAGACATGCCCAGGAAGGTGATTAGCTATATGCATGGCATCTCGTCCGCTGCTGTTAGGTGTACGACGCCATTGCCTTTGTGCCGAATTCACTATAGAGTATGGCCGAGGGCCCCAATCACAAGTCGGGCTCAGGACGAGATGGGGCGGCAACAACCTGAGCGGTCCGGGATAACCTTGAGATACGGAGGGATTTGCTGGCGTAATAAAACCCCAGAACGAGAGACGGTTCCGAGTGCCCACCCGTTTTTGGTATGCGGGTGCAAAATTTGCGGGGGAGGAAGCGAATACAGGGATCCATCACCCATTCCCCAGTCTCGTGCATGATCCACCATCAACGAGCCTGTCGGTTGAAAGAGAATATCCTGCAGGATGAGCCTACTGCGGCTTAACATATAACGTGCTGTGCCGTCGACGGAGACCCAGTGGTTGCCTCGAAACGCTTTTGGGACGAACCAAGTTCCCCGTTGTTGGCAGATGCTCTTTGAACATACATAAGCTGGGGCGCCCAGCACCTGAATGGTGGCAATTTTCTGACGATTTTCATATGCATATTTTCCGCGACGTCATTTCTAATAGGATTGCCTGGAAAACGCAATTACGATGTCCACTCTCGTGCCGCCCGTGACCGACTGCTAGCGCCTGTTCTACTACGGATTTCCTACTCGAATGTTCCCCCAAGTTTCATCGGTTCGTGGGAACGATCACACCGCGAATAGTACTCTTCCAAGCTACTACGCCTCAACCGGTTCGTGTATATGTTGTGCGCGTATTTAGGTGCAGTACCCACTCGGTACTGCAAAATGGAAGGCAATCATCGTCTCTATAATAGCACCAACAACTCGGCCGACACTACCAAAAGAGCCAGGTTTGCGAAGCAATCGAAGTTTGGGTAGTCCACACCAAACGCTTTGACTGGATTCTGAAATCACCATTGTTGCTTGAGCGCATTCCTCGGGGTTCGTCCTGGTTTGGCTACGGCCCGTGATCCGGGCAGGGAAGGCTTCGGTTACTAACTCTAGACGCCTCAAACAAGCCGGGATTCTTCAAAGGATTACAGCGCCGCGTCTATTGGAGTCGAAAATCAGACCACAATAGGAGAGGCTCTCGCTTGTTGTTGTTCGTGCAACAGCACTCATTTTCAGGTAACATTACAGCGTTCAAACCGGTCCACGCCTTCTGCCAGTGTAAAAGCGTTAAAAATCCTGCAAGCCGCCGAGTCAGGAAGCAGATAGTCGAGGAATACATACTAGGGTACTACCATTGATATTCGACTGGCGGCTCGTTCGAAATCACATTCGGGACGGAATAGGCCCTGACCAGGAAATAGGACTCTCTTGGTACTTGGGCAGTGCACAATTGTCGCCTACAGGCGTGTTCTTTTATCCGGTGAGTGAACTGAGGCAATTTCCAAGGGAACCATTGGCCGCGGAAAGGAGTTGAGCGCGGACTTGTCGGGGTGAGGGTTACCCCTGGCTGACTCGGATCAAATATGGAGTTTGGGCCGAGTCTGTCTGCATATGCAGCCCCTAGCATATACCTTCGAGCCCGCAAACCGCCCAAGAAGAAGAAACCCCCCCAGGACTCCACTCACCGCAGCGCTCTCCCTATTGATGGTAATAATAAAGGGGGATATAATGATTATGATGATGACAACAACAACAACAACAACAACGACGGCAACGCAAGTCATTCCAAAACCAGTAACAGCACTACTGTCGTCGATAAGAGAATCGTCAAATCCAAATCTCGAGGCAAATCCAATCGGAGCCGTGCCAATTCACTTAAAAGCACCACAACTTCTTTAAGTCTTTTCAGAAAGCAGCAATCGCATCATACCAAGACATTATCCAGCAGTGCAAGTTCTAGTCGTGCCCATAGTCAGCATTCAGCCGAACAACCACAACCTCCTCCGTCATCTTCGCCAATAACAGCGGCAACAGCGGCAGCAACAGCAGTAACAACAACAGCAACAAACTCGCATTGGCACTTTAGATTTCCTCGTCTCAAATCTGACACGGCGGGTGCTGCAAGTGCCGGTAGTCTTGCCGATCATCCTCCTCTTCCTTCGTTAAGCCCAATCCCATATCCCACATGCAAAAGCTCTAACTCCGACCCCGACTCAATCCTCCATGAGCAGCAGCATCGGCAGCGGGAGCATCAAGAGCAAAACAAAACGCTGACGGCAAACCCCACCAATAAGAACACCGTAGCCCACTCGGCTCTTGTCAATTCACCTGCTGATTCAGGCGGCGCAAACGAATATATTGGTTCTCCGACCCCTATACCCGCACGTTCGCCTCCTTTACACATCACAACAAACCATAATAACGCAAATTCAAACACCAAAAATATTAATATCGACACCAGCGATGAATATAAATCCAGTCTGACACCGGCCGCATTGATCAATGCTGCACCTGCATCCGCATCCGCACCTCTTGTCGAACGTTCTGCAACCGCAACCGAGAAGCTATCGGCGTCTTCGGCCGGTGGTTCCAAACAGGATCAACCCGCGGACACTCACATCTTGAACCATCACAATCCCGGTAACCAACCGAACAAGCTCCACAAACGCGATCCTCACCACCGGTCACACCAACAGAGTCCTCTGCGAAGCGCATTTGTCAGCCCTGTGAGATCCAGAGCGAATCGGCAGCAATCGCTGAGGCTCTCAACACCGGCGTCGACAGTCTGTGATACCGACAGTGCCTCTGGATCACCTACGCCAATAATACCACCCGAGAGCATACACGAACATGAAGAGATGGTCGCCGAGCTTACGCCACCCACCGCACCCGCGTATATGACTACCTTCCCCCGCAACCCAAGCATGTCGTCCGCCTCTGGTGGGAACTCATCCAACCGTATGAGCAGGATGACCTCCAGCGAGAATCTTCCGACAACTTCGGCCGAGGGCAGCATGTCCATGTCGACCTCTGCGGTCTCGGTCGCCACCAAGTACCAAACGTCCAGCACAAAACCGTTCGTCGTTCGCAATAACCGCACGTATATATCCGATCCTACTCTACAATACCCTTTGCCGGTGGACCTCACCGAATTACACCGGCAATCGCTTCGCACTCTCCTGCTCTTTCAGCTGTTCGGTGGCCCCATCACCTCTCCAGCTTTCTCCAGCAAGCCGCCGACGCGGGTTCTAGAGGTGGGATGCGGTTCCGGTTTCTGGAGCATGATGTGCCACCGCTACTTCGCGCAGCACGGACATAACAACATCTCCTTCATCGGTCTGGATATCGTGCCGCTGGCCGGCACTGGACCGGATCCCAACTCTAAACCAGACAAAGACATGAAATGGCGGTTCGTGCAGCACGACATCAGACGGACCCCGTGGCCCCTATCCGACGGTGAGTTCGATCTCATCATGGTCAAGGACATGGCATTATCGGGCGCCGTCGGTTTTCAGGCAGGCAACATGGAGGAGTTCCACCGTCTGCTGAAGCCGGGCGGCGTGCTCGAGGTATGGGAGACGGACCACGCGATCCGCATGCTGCGGCCGCACGCGCCCAAGGCAAATGCAAGCACCGTGCCCCGTCTCGACGACTCGGACTCGGACAGCAGCGACGAAGAGGATCAGGAAGACGATGCCACGAGGCTGGGCGCCTACGTCATGACCGCCAACACGCCTTTGAGCGCACCGCTGAACACATTTCTGGTCGAGTACAACGGCTGGGTCACGAAGGCCCTCGAGTCGCGGGGGCTGTCGGCCGCGCCCTGCACGCTGGTTGGGCCCTGGCTGCTGCAGGAGGCCGAGGACCTGATGGACGTGCGCTCCAAGCGGCTCGCGGTCCCGCTCAGCGAGGTCCGGTGGGAGCGCGAGGGCGTCGGTGGCGTCGTGACCAAGGATGGCAAGAGCTACATCGACTCGATGAAGGGCAAGGCCAAGGCGGGGGCGGACGTCAAGGGCGGCAAGCCAGCCGGCAAGACGCTCACCGCTAGCCAGGCGGCGCTGCGGAGGACGGCGCTCGAGACGGTCGTGGGGTTGGTCCACAGCTTCGAGCCGATCCTGCGCGAGGTCAGCGGGAAGAGCCAGGATGAGTGGGACAACTGGGCAGGCAAGATGATGAACGACATCCTGCAGGAGGGCGGGACGAGCTGGGGCGAGTGCCTGGAGGTCGGGGCCTGGAGCGCCCGGAAGCGGAAGAAGTGAGGCAAGATGGGAACTCTTTTGTGAGTTATGTGTGAATTTGTCTCGGAGCGAAAATGAGGTGATGGATGGCACTGGATTTTAGCTACTTGGTCCGTTGCGGGATCTACACGGTCTACATGCAGAAAAGGGGGCGTGGTCTCGGCCATCGATTGGCCGGGGAGTTGTTTGTTCAGATCCGCCTACTACGTCGATGGCTTCCGCGCGGAACGTCGAAAAGCCCCCCAAAATGAACCCTCTACCACATACATACATCCAGGCCTGCATTCCAACTCTCATCCCTTCACGCTCCGTCGTATCTCTTCCTCAACGTTCGATACCTTTTGAGATAGTACCTTTATACCCCCCCACGCACGTGTCAGTCAGTATCTTCGTTCAGCAGTTTAGGCAAACAGGTTGGAATTTTGCTTTTTTTGGGAGAATGACGAGGCCAAAATTTGATATCAAAATAGAGAGCGTTTTCAAATGGACACCCGTTGAGTGAGTGCATCGCAGTTTGGGGCTTGGACTGGACTGGACTGGGCTTCCCCGTGACGGTCCTCCTTTATGTAATTCAACAGAGTGATGAAGTCGGAACCCAGCTACCGAAGAACGTTGTCCCGTTGATGAATGGCGAAGCCGCACCTTGGACTTCCGGCCCGGGACGGAAAGTCCGTCCGCGCCGCCTAAATTCCGGAAGGGCGATCTGGGCGGTGGTTTCAAGGCAACGATGACGACTCGGTTTCCGTAGTGTACTTACAATGCTTCGATCTCTTGATAAGGCAGTACTCGCGTTAGTTTTCCAACTATGTCATGGCGTGCCATATACGTTACGGGTATCTCTCTCCCTTCCTCGACCACCCGCCGCCCGGGATAGTCCGTAGTTCCCAGGGGAAAAGGGGAAGAAGAAAAAGGGGGGAAGGAAGAAATGTGGAGAAAAAAAGCTCACCCTTCTTCACGAACTCGGCACGCGCGATCCCCCTCCGCACGTGCTCCTCGTCCCGCAGGTGCGCGTTCGCCATGAAGGCCCGGTGCAGCCGCGGCCGGAAGTACGAGAACCCCTGCGGGTAGTCCTTGCCGAGGTGGAGGAGCTCTGCTTCGCGGCGCGTGCATATGTTGAGTTAGTTAGTCCTGTCCCAAGGAGAAAAAAAAGGCCGGCGGCGATCTGGAAAGGAAAAGAAAACGATTTTATTGGAATCGGGGGACGGGGGAAGGTGGGAGGATGTATGTATGCGGAGGTATGTAGGTAGAGTAAAGGTAATAGAGAGACGGGACGGAGCGCACCTTTGTAGATGGCGATCACCTGCCTCCTCAGCTCTGGGTTCGGAGTTGGCATCTTATAGGCGACATTGGGATACGGGTCTGCCTCCTGTGGTGTTCCTTCTATTCTCCTCTATGAAGTTGGGCTCCGGTGGGTGATGAGAGAAAGGTTTTGGGAAGACGGAGAGTTACGGTGCTGGTGCTGGTGTATTTGGTGGTGGTGTATTGTCCGGCTAGCTGGATGGATGGATACCTGCGTTCGAAGTGACGCCATAAATCGAGGCACCACCCGCCGCAGGGGTCTAGATAACGTTATTACTCTATTGCTGTAAGGGGAAAGTCGGAGACTCCGCTTGCCCCTCCACCAGCACGCACGCCCGCGGCCCGGAGAAAGCTAGCGAAGCTACCGAGCCCAACTTAAACTCACCTGCAACTATAAGTGATATACGACGAACTGCCGGGGGACGAAATGCCCAATCGAGTCCGCAACATGTCTCGGCACGCGCGAATACGGCCCTTCCCGCTCCTCAACCGCGCCCCGGCGGCCCTACTGAACGTCGCGGAACCGCGCACCGTCGCCGTTGCGCAATGCCTCTCGTCATCTTCACGCCACCAGCAGCGACAGCGCAAGTCTCCCCGGGCCCCGCCGTCCTGCAGACACTACTCGGCCTCGCAGCAATCATCATCACGGCCGCCTCCACCTCCGCCTTCGCGGTGGCTCTCGGACCTCACGGCGCGCCTGGGGAAATGCATCATGTTCGGGTGCGGCCCCGCCCAGGTGGCGCGCGCGGCGGGCGTGCTGCGGGCCCTGGCGACCGAGTGGCGCGCGCTGGTTGCCGGCAGCGAGGGGTTCCTGACGGGCGGGCGGCGGGGGCTGGAGGGCCAGCAGGTCGTGTGGGGGGAGCAGGATAGCTTTGTACGTTCCGGTGCTCTCTCTCTCTCTCTCTTTTTTTTTTTTTTTTTTTTTTTTTTTTTTTTTTTTTTTTTTTACCGTGGGGTTAGCTAGGTAGAAACTGCCTGGATAATATGGATGCGCCAAAAAGACGAGGGAGCAGGTTTTGAAGTATACCTGGCTAGCTGGCTAGTTCCAGGCCGGAAGAGGATGTGAGGGGAGAGGAGACGGAAGGGAGGGAAGAAGGGGGCGCAGGCAGTGGCTAACGGGAGGCGAGCGAAACAGCAACACGTGAATAACGCCAACTACGTCCGGTACGCGGAGTCGTCGCGCGTCAACTGGATAACGCACTTCGCGGGCGTCGACCGGGCCCACGGGGAGGAGTGGCGCGAGCTCATGACGCCGAAGGGCGTGGGGCTCATCATGAAGAGCATCAAGGCGGAATACAAGTTTGTGCGTCTTCTCTCTCTCTCTCTCCCTCCCCTCTTTCCTGGTCATCCCGCCGCCGGCAAGCGCTCGCATCGTTGACATCAGCCGCTCTGCGTCCCCTCGTTCGTAGCCCATGACGTACCCGGACAGGATCTCCGTGTACCACAAGCTGCGCGCCCTGCCCGATGCCTCGGACACGTCGCTCATCCTCGACTGCGTGGTACTGTCGCACAGGCACCGGCGCGCGGCCGCGACGACCGAGGAGGAGGTCGTGATATACGACTACAAAGAAGCGAAGAAGACGACGATGCCGCCGTTCGTCTTGGACGTCTTCCGGGATACGTGGCGGCTACAGGAAGAGGAGGTCAGGAGAGCGAGGAGCCGGGTATGGGACTTGATTAGGGAGGTAGAGGGCCTGGAGAAGGAGACGTGGAATAGGGAGGACGCCGTAGAGGATCTTGGATCCGCTGGGAAGAAGAGTTGATGTCAAGACATATAAGGAAATGTCTAGTCGAATCAGCACAATAGCACCAGACGCGGTCTCTGCGGGGAGCTGGGGATAAAAAAAACCGCCAGGCTCGAAGGTCTTGGTACAGGCGAAAGCTTGCCTATGAGGTATATCTTGGCCATGCTAGAACTACATATTATCTTCAGGGGCCCGCAGCCTCAAAATATAGGCTTACGGGGGAAAACACCATCCTTGTAGCAGCAAGTCGGCCTGTATCCAAAAAAGAGATGTGCAGTGTGCCGTGCACAGGAACTGAAGTCGTCCTGCTTTACAAGCAAATGGCGATGCCGACAGATATATCGGGTATCTATAACTAGTACAACCCGTCCTCGTGCGTCAAGGCCCGACCACATAGTCTCTATTCGTAGTCCAACGAGGTCCGCACCCTGCAGTGAGAGGCTGAAAATAAACAGCCATCTGGGTGCCGAGGGGGGCTCCGTGTTCAGAGGCGGACGTTCCGTTCCGCATTCATCGCATCATCCACCAACAACTCCCCGGTCCTGGAGCCTAGCATCAACGGCAGCTCACGTCGTCGCATCGCACGTCGTCGAGCGGGCGTGCGCTCGCGCGACCGTAATGCCCGTTCCCGCCGCCACTGGCGTCCAGAGAGACGCGTCTTGGAGCGGCAGCAGGCCGTGGCCCGCGCCTATCCTGCAGACGGTCCAGGTGCGACCCGAGAACGCCGAGCGCATAAGTCGCAGTCTGGTGGACGGCGCGAGGGAACTCGCCGTCGATGGACTTCGGCACGGCGGCTACGATGATGATCGATAGGACTACGAATATTCTGGCGTTGGTGGACATTGTGCATAAGTAAGCAGGGCAGTCACAAACTTGTGAGAGTTATGATGGACTGACACTACAGGTAGTTGACAGAGAGTTCAGACGCCAACTGATCCGGACAATACAAACAATGCAACTAATTCATCAATGGCATGTTGCGGTGATGCTAAGACCCGAGGAATATGGGATTCTTCTTATAAATATATCCACCGTTCTAGATACTTATACTACATCATATGGTTTTCCAGCGCTATGTTACTTGTAACCTTGGTAATCAATTTAATGGCACCAGTCGGCTGGAGGCTTTAACCTTCTGCGGCGGGTATAATCCCGGCACTTCCAATCGCGTACCGGCGTGGCCGAAGTCTATGCGAAGTCGCGTCCGAAGAGATCTTCCTGTTCTTCTGCTTCCGGGTTGTCCGTCTAGGGCTTATGGATCCTTAGGCACCAGAGGAAGTAGTCCTCCACCGGCAAGAGGTTCAGCAGGATAGAGTTCCCGTGCCAAGCAGCGGCGCAGACGCAGGCGCCGGCCACCGCGTCGAGGATGAAATGGTTCGCCGTGGCGACGATGGCGATGAAGATCGTGGACGGGTACAAGGACCCGACGAGCATGCACAGGAGCCTCCGCGTCGAGGGGAGCCTGGTGCGCCCGAGCAGCGGCAGCGCGATCGTGCGGCTCCGGCGATGCCGCGGCGCCAGGGGGATCAGGGCAACCGTGAGACCGATCAGGAGAGAATATCCGAAGTGGAGTGACGGCATGGCAGCTGTATGCGACGAGTTAGCGGCTGCCTCGCTGTTGGGACATCGTGGGTAAAAACGTACCGTATTGGTTGCAGAACTTGTTTTGGGTCCAGACACTGCTCTCTCCCCCTTTTCCATGCACAGTGTCGACGAAGCCGTAAGTCCGGCCCTGGTCCGCGTCTGCGCCTCGAGCGCCGGGGTCACTTAACAGGCGTGGGGGCATGCATGGCCATGCAGTAAAGACGATGAAGGCTAGCAGGTTGCAGACGGCCATGGTTCTCCTTCGCGCCTGGTAAAGAGCCGGTCCGCCAGGGGAACCGGCGACCTCACCAACATCCTTCTCTGCTTGTCTTTCATCCACGCGGTTGCGCACCGTGGTATAATAGTAAAGCCAAGCTAAGAAGAAAATCGTCCCCGGAATGTGGATGAAGGAGTAGATTCGGTTGATCCAGTGCATCGTGGTCTCGTGTTTCAGGAACGCCTGCTGGATGGCAGGCTCCCAGAAGATCCGAAGACGTTGCTCGAGATGGATGACTTGCAGGGCGTGATGGCGCGCTACGTTGACAGTGCCTTCGACGAGCGTCAGGGCTGAAAATGCTCGGCCGAGTTGATATACCTTTGATACCTTGTAAGCCTACTCGTGCCGCGAATCCCGAAGCCGGAGACTTACCCAGTATATGAGAGCCCAATACCAGACCTCGACCAAGAAGGGAAACTTGATTAGCAGCCTGCTAAGGAAGTAGTCACGGAAGACTCGTGTATTTGGCGACACGACTTCAAATTTTGCGCTCAATATCCCCACCTCTCTTGTCCTCCACCTTGACTCCTCCTGGAGACTCGAAGAAAGCAGACCTTCCTCTACGGAAGCGGCTCTAGGGACGGGCGACCCGGAGCCATCAGAGGAATATTCCCAGACATCGTCCACCGTGTTCTCGTTCTCCACCTCGCTACGCTTTCCCAGTAGCTTATAGTTCGAATTGCGGTTTACATAGACTCCGCCGAACAAGAGAGTGATCACCACGAGGGGTTCGATAAACGCGCCGGCAGACATACTTGCGCAATCGTATAGCCAAACTTTGAATGTTAGAGTCCAAAGAGAGATTACAACGAACATTTAGGGCAGCGACCCGAAGCCCACAGCCGAAGGGTCGACGAGCCATCGGAACCGGTTTCGAACAACTCCCCGAGTTCGATAAGGGGTGTCCTGGGTGGGTATTATTATGCAGACCATGATTTCTTCTCAAAGCCGAGTGATCCGAGAGACACTGACGTCAATCCCAATTCATTCGTTCCCGCCGGCGCATTTAAAGCGCCGTCATAGGGTGAGGCTCAGGGATCCGGCGATGGAACTAGCAAGACGGATCCATCTCCAGCCATTCACCATTAACCATTGTGTCCTTGGAAGTTGGAAGTTGGTCAACCGGCGCCGTCGACAATACCTACCTACTGGATGTCTCAAGTGCTCAATTAACCCATAGAGAAGCATTTCCACCCGAGGTTAAGCATATCATGGAGCCGCTACTTCAAACACGCCTCTTCCCACGCGTCGATTGGTTGTCTTCTCAATGAAGACGAATGGAAGCTCTATTTGAGTTTGCGCGCAACGCACCAAACGCGCATGGATCCCTAATCACGCTATTTTGGCTATCGCCAATGGTGTTCGGGAGCTAAACCATTCTCCTGAGTTTCAGTTTCTGCCAGGGCTGCTATAAGTGGACTATTCCGACTAGTTTACAGTGGTAAGTTATTACATAAAGAACTGGGTTCGAGTCCCCATAGCAGACAGAGTGTGCATGGGGACACGCGCCTCCTTCTATACACTGATACGAATTTACGAGTATATCAATTATCACTTCGGCCACACTCTGACTACCAGTATCTAATCGCGATCAATGCTTAGCTAGAAATCGTGCATAGGACGCGTTATACTCCATCAGCACAGTTATAGTCAATCACTATATACGTTATTCGCTATCTAGGTGTCGATATCTTGGAATTACGTAGCAAATTAATGGGCAATTCCCCATTAGTGTAAAGAGCTCTTGAATCCCCACAAAGAAAAAGGAGTGGCGGTGCTTATCAAGCTTCTATTCACTCTGTTGCTTGACTTGCTTGTTACCTCATTTCTTTCCTCATCTGAACTTCTCTATGACTTAAGCACATGCTGCGTAAGATGGAGAATAGATTCTATCCCCAGTAGGATTGCATCTCCCAGGTATGAGTAGTTCGGCGTAACTTCTACGTTTCGGAGACACTGTTAACGATCTACTTAAGTGTGTTGTATTGGAACCATGGTGATATAAGCATTCTTGACTAAGCACGACGATACGCATGGTTTCAGTCGCAACCTCTATGTTCATTATTTAATGAAGATGGAGGCAACCTCAAAAAGCCTCGAAGAGCTAGGAGAACGATAGGTCCCTGTGACGGTGGACCCAGCTACGATGAGTATAATTCTTTAATATCGGGGATGGACGCCCTATTAATACGCCAGACACATTAGAACCTGCCAAGGTGTAGGAGTCCATGAACTGTACTGAATGCGGGTATTAGGGATACTGCAACTAGGTATAAGAGTTAAACAATAAGGGCATGATGAAACCATGTATGGGATTGGGAAGTATGGCATGATATGGCAGGATGCTGGTGATATGTTATTTGTAACTACATATAATCGATTAAGTCGAGGTGAGGTTGTGAACCTGGGTATATTTATGAGAGGCATGTGATATTACTAAGGTGCCATTGCGTGACTACGTGCTCGCCAGCACGGAAACGTCGTATTGCAATTGGCATACTAAGCTGATCTATGGCAACCGGTAAAATAATCTTGATTTAACTGCCTTCAGGCGAGAAAGTAAGTATTAAGTCAGTACCTGATGAGCCTGATATAATATTGCACGATACTGCCCCTATTAAGTGGCATCAAGGCAAAGAAGTGCTGTCGTACTTAAGCAGTGTCATAGTTTAAGGGCGGTCAAAATAGCTTTTCAAGTATGTATATGGGACGAAGGAGGCAGGGCATAATGGGAGAGATGCTAGATATATGTTGCGCGGTAACGACGTTGGTTGGGGTACACGATGTAATAATGATGATTGTAGCTAGCTATCTTGCCATGGCATTCTACAGCGAGCGTTGAATTCTTCACTTTACGTGGATGTGGCAGCCTGAATCGTCAGGGAAAAGACGTGGGCAAGAAATAAGGACGTTCACTGGGGGCCGATGCAAACTACCCATTACCGAGGAGAGCTTATATATCATAATAGGGTTTCTACCCTCCAACCCCCGATAAGCTGTGGTGCGGGAACTTGACCTTCTCATGGTGCAGCTGTGTAGAGGTCAGATAAACCTCCGGGTTTTCGTAGGGTCGATGATGTACACCTAGACGGTTGTGGGAGGTCAACTCACCCCCGAGATGACAGGGTTCGGATCTGACCTGAGCTTTTTGTCTTTTATTCTTTTCTTATTTTGTATAAAATTTATTTATTGCCCAACGCATCCATCTTGTTTTCCTTTTTTAACATCCCGGGATAAAGATCTAACTCCTTTTGTCATTTATTACGAAGAAAGTATCGACCTTCTCGTCCCAAGTAAACCTAGCCCTAAATTAAGCCTACCACGCCTCGGCAAGTCTCCTCGCAGCATCGCCCGCCATCGTCAGATACGCATCCGGTGGCATATCGTCGTCGACGCCCAGGAACCGCTGGTTGGTAGGCAGCGCGCTCCTCTTCAACACGGGGTAGATGCTGGTGGCCTCGTTGACCTCGTCGAACATGGCGCCGAAGATGAAGTTCGGGCGCAGGCCCACGGCGCCGTCGAGCTGCCGCGCGTAGAATGAGCCGTTCCAGCGCGGGAACTGGTCGAAGATGCCGTTCGGGTTCGCGTTGCTGTTGGATCCGCCGGGCCACACGACGATGCTGCTCTCGATGCCGAGGTCCGCCACTGCAACATGCTTAAGTCAGTAACCGTTCCTTTCCGGACATGTTTCGCGGCCCGTAGACTCCTAGGTGACTTCAGAGAAAATTACTTACGCGCGCCCGCGTCCTCGACCGCCTGCCGCCCGTCGTGGAAGTCATCGTAGTTGTCGATGCCGTACGCGCCCACCGTCCACGGCTGCAGCATGTCGGCGAGACGGTACACGGGGCCGTAGCGGCCGGGCTGGTCCTCGACGAGCTCCGCGTGCCACGCCTGCTGCACGCCGAGGATCACGTACCAGCCCGCCCGCTTAAGGGCTGTGACGATGGCGACCCCGTCGTCGGCCGTGACCGACGTTACGATTCCGAAGCCCCAGATCTCGAGGACGGGCTTGCCGCCGTGGCGCATGTACGCGGGGGACGACGTGACGTCGGCGAGGTCCGCGAGGTCCGCGAGGATGGTGGCCGTGACGTTGCTGGTGCCGGTGGACGCGCCGTTGAGGTCATACTCGATGACGAAGCCGCGGCCATACTTCTCTGCGGCGGCCTGCGCGTGCCGCAGCACCTGTGGAGAATGAGTCAGATTTGGCCAAAGGAAGAAAAAAGGAAAAGGGAAAAAAAGGGAGAGAAAAAAAAAGGTTGAGTCGGTACGAGGCGGCGGGGAGATGCTGCTAACCCTGTTCCAGCCACCCCGGGGCTCCTCGCTGGGGTAGAAGTAAAACCGCTGCACGAAGGCCCCGTCGATGCCGTGCGCCGCCATCATCTCGAAGTGCAGGTCGACGACGCCCTCGCAGTCGTTAGAGTAGAACTGCGCGGGCCCGGCGCCGTCCGGCAGCGTGAAGCTGGTGTCGAAGAGGCACTCGGGCGGGTAGCCCGACACGTCGGGTATCATGTCGACGCCGACTGCGAGGGAGCACCCATTAATCTACCGACTCGCTTTTCTGACGCGGCAGGGCTACTTACCGTGTCCGACTTCAGGGGTCGGCAGGTCCCTGCGCGATGACGGTCAGTCGACTGGACAGCAGTAGGATGGATGGACTACCCGAGGGTATGGGGCCTGAGTCTCACGTCGTCCAGTGCGAGTTCCCGTTGCCCTCGCCCGGCTTGCGGAACCACCCCTGATAGCCGACGAACAGCTTCCCGTTGAGGGTTGACCGATCGATCGTTGGGAACTGGCGCGGCTCCACATTCCTCGGCAGCGGGCCGGCGCAGAGCGCACATTCTAAGAGAACTGTTATGGCAGCGAACTGCAAGATCGAGGAGGCTCTTATCTGGAACATCGTTGCGACGATACGGCCGGGCCTTGAAGTAGCTTAGTTAGATACGGGCTGGTATGGCGTCCCGTGGGAAACTGTGAGAGAGACGCGGGCGAGGCTGCTTATTATATCGTCAGAGCCTCCATCTCGGAACCCGCTCGAAATAGTAAGTCGCATTTATTGCTGACTGTGCGCCCCTGGGGCTGATCACCGCGCGGTGGCACATAATTCGGCAGCGCACGCGTCAGCACGTGGTGCGATTACTTTGTGTGTATTAGCTCCACGTGCTGAGGCGAGACAGATAATCTCATCGTATGTTTGTCGAGCCGGGCCCTCTTTCGACGTGGTCATAACAGTACTTTCCATATTCCTGAGGGGCGCCTCTGGAGTTACCTTGGAGTATACCCCATAAGAGAACAATGTCGCATCAAATAAGCAGCGAAAGCGCAACAATTCGCAAACATGTCAAAGTATACTACACCACTCGAACTACCTGGTGTATGTAATGTGGAAGCGTAAGTCGGCATATAACGTAGAGTGAGGCTGTTGGGATCTCTATACATATATATACACGTATACACATACATCCATAAGTACATGTGGCTCTAGCTGGCCGGCTGAACCGTCTTTCGTCTTGCATCTCTCATACCATTGTTCCATCCACACATATTCTACATTAGATCGTCCTCGACTATAGGCCGAAGTGACGAGCTCGACTAAGCCCGGCGCAGCACTAGGTAGCCCAGCGTTATGCCAATGCTTCCGCGTCGTCATTGGGTTACGCCTTGCTACGGATTCGCCGACCCTGCTCAGCTCACGGGTGGCGGCGTCTTTAGCGACTCCGGCCAGCCTTGTTCACCCTTGGGCTGTATTTGTCGTAGATCCATCATCGCGTCGTCTCACGCCTTGGTCTGGTCGTTATTCTCGCCGTCTCCGGCCTCCGTTGACGGAGCATCTGTCTGCCGGGGCTCGCCCTCTCCGGGCTCCTTTGACGGAGCATCTGTCTGCTGGGGCTCGCCCTCTCCGGGCTCATTTGACGGAACGTCTATCTCTTCGGGCTCGCCCACAAAGTCGAGCTCTTCGACCTCCGAATCGAGGTCCTCGGGACCTAGTGTAAGCTTCTGCGGTGGTGCTTTTGCGACTACGGTATTGCCGAATACGTCTTCCCACTCTAGAGGACCATCCTGGCCCATGACGTGAACCGGTTTGTTCTGACTCCTTTCCAGCTCACGAGCTCTCCACTCACGACCTTTCTGCGTACGTTTCTCAAGTTGGCCTTGGAACATCGCGTACCACTCGGAATCCTTGTCTCGCTCGTCTACGAGCGCCTTGCGACGGCGAGTCTTGCACTGCGCGTAGAAGCGACGGGCACGCGCATCGGGCAGCTCTTCGATGTTATACTCGAGAACCCATTCGTCATGCTTCGAGAGCTTCTCCGGGCGCGTGACGTATTGTCCATTCATCTTGTTCTTGATAGTTAGTACCATACCCAGAATCTCGCCCTGCTCGGCATCCTCCGCAGGTAGTTCATGCGAATCAATTTTCTCAGCATCCTCCGCGGAGCTTGGAGTATCATCCGCCTCCGTCGTTTTAGTTGCTGGTTCGGCTGCTTCGCTGGATTGTGTCTCAGTAGCGCTAGCTCCTGGACTTGATGTAGTGAGCTGCTGTTCGGATTCCTCAACCTTCGCAAGAGATATCATCCTCCCTAGAATGCGTTCAAATGCCTTCAGCTTGGATGAATCGTTCATAGTTTCGTCGATGTTCTCTTCTGGGACCGGTTTCTCGTCTATCCTTTGAGCCATCTGTACAATGAGGTCCTTCAATGGAGACATATCCGATGGGCTCGTTACATCTCCCTCCGACTCTGACACTTCTTCGTCCTCGTCGGGGTCATCTTCCTCCTCTTCTTCGACGGCTGATTCCTCGTTTTGGGCAACGGCTTTCGACTCTCCAGGGGTGCTAGCCGGGGTCTGCTCTTGAGATGCCGTCTCATCGACCGACGAAGGGAGCTCCGAATCAGTCGATGCAACCTCAGGCGTCTCTTGGTTCCCTATCGACGCTATCGACTCATGCAACGTGGGCTCTGGCGTCTGATCGACAGTGACACTGGACTCTCCGCTCGCCTCGCTTTCCACCACCTGGGTAGTGCTGCTAGGCTCGTTGTCATCTACCGACGTTTGAGTGCTATTGGCACTTTCTGTCTCTGTAGGCGATGCAGTCTGGGCTGGTGAAGTAGTTGCCTCACAATCAGCAGGCTCCTCATTATCTTCGGTAGGAGCTGCCTCGGGCAAGCTGTCGGACGACACCGCCAGCTTGGGGTGTTGAGCACCGGTGATAGCGGTGAGAAGAGCGTCAACATATCCTCGCGCTTCCTCGGAAGATTTTGCGCGAATCAGTCCGCTCTGCTCGAGAGCATCTTCAATAGCTTCTCGAACAATACCGACTCCAACTTCGTCGTCTTCCATGGCATCTTCGACCGTCTGGCGCACCTCTTCCCAAGCAGCGAGAGTTTGCATCTCTTCAGTTTTTGGAGACTCGTTGTCCTCGTCTTCTTCTTCCTCGATCACATCGTCACTTTCGACTTCGGGCTCGGCTTCGTCTGCGTCTTTGTTTAAGCCCAGGATCGTCCTCTCGAAGGCCTCGATGGACGCCTTGTTGGCATTTTGCACTTCATCAATATCCTCAGGCTTGACAGGCTTGGCAAAGATGTACATGAAGGGCGACGCCACTGAGGTTCTTGTCTCGAAATGAAGCCGCAGCGACTGCTCGGGCCATTTCTTGGTAGCTCGATCCAGAATCTCGTTTAAGAGGCGAAGACTAAGCTTAAATTCTCTGTTGCCGAGCGTCACATTAGACGTTCCGTGCAGGGCAAGATCCATCTCCGAGAGAGGAATGTATTGAAAGCCAAAAATTCGCTGGGTGTTGTGGAATGCGACAAAGATGCCATCCATACGACCCATTCTAACTTGCAGGGAGTACTTCAAGAAGGCAGACCGTATCATGTCATAATACTCGCGCTCGAAGGATTCCCAGTCGCCAAAGCGATTCCGAATCTCGTAGCCAAGGCCCTTCTCAAATCCTTTGGCGTCCATGCGGATCGAGATGACAGCGCGGGTCTTCAAGTCGAACATGCCCGAGCCGGGGACTCTTGGATCATGCGCATCCAATTGCGAACGCATCAAGAAGTCACGGAAACCTGTATAATGGTATGCTTCCTCGGCGTCACGCTCTTCCTGGGTGATCTGGTCCGAGTTGCTGTGCCGGTATCTCTCGTACTCCTCCTTGGGAAGAGTGAGGAGTTTCTCCATAGACTTCCCGAGCATACTAAGGATATTTGCGGTGTCGAACTCTTTATCGGCGTCGATAGCGTAGGTCCCATCCTTCCAGTGTAGGAATATGGCAGCCGGCGCTCGATTAATTCTGGTAAACTGAAGGGAGTCGGGTTTGATACTCCTGGACAGCATTTCCACGTTGACATTCCGCCAAGCTGACAGGAGATAGTGGAAATGTGATAGCATGGATGACATGCTGGAGGTCGATCCAGTGTACTTCTTCCCATATTCTTTGGCGATTGAAATCAACGTGCTGTCCTTGGAGGACGTGACATACTGTTTCAAGGCATTGAAGTCAAATTCCTGGATCGGCATGATATTGGATAGGTATGGATCGAAGTTGTACACTCGTGAACGTGGATCCTGAAGGTAATAGACACCCGGATTGAATAGGACCCTCTCCAATCCGTACGAGAGCGAGGGGACAGGTGCTCTTGGTGCATCGATAGGCACAAGAGTCAGAGTGTTGGTATTGACCTTGGAGATCGCCAATGGGGCTTTGCCTTTCTTGGACCTGCTCCGTTTAGAGGGCTTCTCCTTGGATGCTCCTTCTGGGTGACCCGGCGATTCTACTGAGAATTGTTTCCCGATGGCGCGGTATGGCGTTTTCATCGGAGACGATTTCTCCGGAGAGTCCGCCGGCGTGCTTATCGATGCATCGGCGCCTTCGGGGGCTTGGCTTGCTTGCTTTTTGCCTTTGGTTTTCTTTATAGCCCTTGCAGCTTTCCTCTTCCTCACGCGCTTTCCTGCTTTTTCCGTTGCGGGCCTTGTTTCAACAGACTTCTTATCTGTCTTTGAAGAAGCAGTCTTGGGAGTATCGCTGGGAGTAGCTTGAGTTCCGACAGCATCTGCATCGGCTAAGGCCTTTCGCAAGGCATGTAGATCGGAGCTACCCGGAACAGGGCGCGATTCAGCAGAGATAGCCTTCTGTTCTGCATCCTGCTCTGCTCTTTTCCCCTCCTCGGCAGAGCTCGGGGCGTCTTCAGTTTTGCGCTTAGCGCCCTTGGCTTTGGACTTGGGCTGCTGCGCAATCTGCTTCTTCTTATCGTCACCCGCCTCTTTGCCGGTAGTGATATTCCCGACGTCAATGTTCTGAGCTGCGAGGACATTCTTCAACGCCGCAAGTGCCCCCTGCAGCACACTCAACTGGCGTTCGGCATCACTCTGGGCATCGATTTGCTTCTGCGCAGGCTTTTTCGACCTCTTCTTCTTCTTTTTTGGCGGTGGTGATTCTGACGGCGGTGGCGATGACTGGGGGGTAGTTGAGGCCTCTGCCACGTCGGCTGCGGGGCTTGGCTGACTTTCGGCAGGCGAAGAGGCCTGTTGAGCGGTGGTGGAAAAAGATGGGTCACGATGGCGGGCAGTCGGGGTAACTCGATGAGCGGCCGAGATGGCACTTAGATTAGACGCACCCAGACATGTTGCGCATATGTAAGAGGTACCAACGCGGCGGACGGCGCGAGCACTCAATTGAAGCATTGGAAATGCTGGTGTAGGCGTCGTCAGTTGTGTTGGCGAACCCGTCTTTGGAAAATGTGGTGATGGCGAAAATGCTTAGGTTGGTACTGCCTGTCGTTCGACGCTATCAAAAACTTTTTTTACATATGAATGCGACATCTTTCTTTATCTTCTATCACAAGCCCCCCTGCTACGTTAGTTTCCCCGTAGCTTGAATTTTAGCGGACCCTGGTTTAGCACATTTCCGTACGTACATACCTCCGCGTTGCATCACTGTTACTGTACTGTAACCCACCTACTTCGTACTGGTAACGTTAGTAACCTCCCAGTAATTAGTAATTACGCTTTGCTCACGGATAACTACGGACGGCCCGCTACAGGTGGCACCCCAGACACGAGACACAAGCACCAACCTCTCTCTGCCTCGAAATCGGTGCGGCCCGCAAGTAGGTATGATCTTATAAAAAAGTGAATAAGTTTTTATTTCCGGATAGGGTTGTAGGAACTTACCTAGTCTCAGACTACGGCCAAACTGACCTAAACTGACCTCATAACGCGGGTGGCTGTCAAAAAGCTGCTTCCAGTTTCTGAGTCTGCCACTGAGATGAGAAACATCAGAACCGGGTCATGGATAAGGAGATGATAAGCAATGGCTTTCCCTGACAAGCCGATAGCACATTTACTGGGCTCTAATGGTATGTCGACATCATTCGGCTCGGGTTGGGACGGCCCCGCTAACCAGGAGCAGGCCCAGTCCACGCCCTCACATACTCAGCATCACCGGGGACGTACATCCTGACGGGCTCAGCGGATCGCTCGATCCGGCTCTACAACCCGCAGCCCAGCACGCCGATCCACCCGGGCGGCAGCAGCAACAGCTTCATCAACAAGAAACCTACCACGGCAGCGGCCCCGTTAGGGGAGGGCCGGCTGATCCAGACGTACTCGGCGCACGGGTACGAGGTGCTCTCGCTGTGCATCGCGGCGTCGAACGCGCGGTTCGCGTCGTCGGGGGGCGACCGGCTGGTGTTTCTGTGGGACGTGAGCACGGCGCAGACGATCCGGCGGCTGGGCGGCACGGCGCAGGGCCACAGCGCGCGCATCAACTGCGTGGCGTTCGGGGGCACGGGGGCGGGGGAGGCCGGCGAGGACGAGTCGCTGCTGGTCAGCGGGAGCCTAGACGCCAGCGTGCGGGTGTGGGACCTGCGGGCGGGCGGGGGCGGATCGAAACCCGTCCAGGTGCTCGCCGAGGCGCGCGACAGCGTCACGAGCGTGGTCGTGCGCGGCGCCGAGATCGTGGCCGGCAGCGTCGACGGCCGCGTGCGCACGTACGACGTGCGCATGGGCCGGTGCGTGACGGACGTCATGGGCCCCAGCGTCACGAGCCTGTGCCCGACGCGCGACGGCAGGGCCCTTCTGGTGGGCAGCCTCGACAGCAGGGTGCGGCTGATGGACCGCGAGACCGGCGGATGTCTGAAGACATATTCGGACCCGGCCTTTAGGAACGAGGACCTGCGCGTCCAGTCCATACTCGGCGGCAAGGACCAGTACGTGCTCGCGGGCGACGAGATGACGGCGTCTCCGGCCCAGAACGGCGAGGGCAGGGTTTGGGCCTGGGACGTCCTGACGGGGGACACGAAGGCTAAGATCATGGTACCCTGGGGACCGGCTGGGTCCGAGCCGAAGAAGAAAGTTGTTGGGAAAGACGGCAAGGAAAAAGAGCGCAGCAATGTCATCAGTTGCATGGCCTGGAGAGACAACGGATTCGGGGACCAGTTCTGCGTTGGGGGGACATCTGGCGTTGTCACCGTATTCGGATATCATTGAATGCAAGTTCATCAACACAATCGCTATCTCTTCGACCTAATGGGAATATGAGTCTTTGCATTCCGCGCAGAAGCATTTATGTTCATGACATATGTCTATCCATGGTAATGTAATATACGGCAGTTCCCCAGAACTACTCGCCCTCCATCAAATAATCCCTGCGCCGAAACACCCCTTGCCGCCATGCTAACCCATCTCCATTTA
The DNA here is from genome assembly GCA_004155915.1 of Monosporascus sp. CRB-9-2. Lineage (NCBI taxonomy): Eukaryota > Fungi > Ascomycota > Sordariomycetes > Xylariales > Monosporascus > Monosporascus sp. CRB-9-2. The sequence goes on from QJOA01000098.1 coordinate 45,457, forward strand.
TTGGAATCCTCCAAGACGTTAGTACAGCATCCGACGTTTATCTATCATGCAGTCTTTCCCTATCGCTACACGTCGTGATATTTAACCCATTCCTACGTATTTGAACCAGTTCGGCCTGCAGTCTTCCTTGTTTAACCAAGCCTCGCCGTCGGTGAACCGTCCTGTTACACAGCCCTTGCACTTGTCCGAGTTGGGACAGTTAAAGAATGGAATATGCTGGTATCCGATGTCGCGGAACCTGCAGAATATTAGCCATGTGGAAAATAAGATGCCCGTAATATGACACTTACCAGTGTATCTTGCTCTTATCTTCGAAGAGACCGAGCGCGATTGAATGAACAGGCGCATCACCCCATCTTTCGTAAAAGAATCCGCCAGCGCGGTCGAGATGGTTGAAATAGTCCTCGTAAGCCTGGCTCCGCCAGAAATTCATGTCCCCGATCTCAAAGTTACTCCAGAAATGGCACGTGGAGTAGCCGTTCGCTTGTTCGTTATGTACAGGCCGGCGTTGTGCATCCGTCAGCCATTGCATGGCATTATTCTGGTGGAGATATTCGGGGTGCTGGGCAATGAACTTGGCCGTTTCGGGCCATAGAGTCGGGATAGACTTAGGTGCGTCGTAGAGGGTAATGGTGAAGCCATATGTCTTGTTATTGTCCTGCATGTAGCGGAAGACGTCGTAGTCGATGTCGCAAAAGAAATGCACCTTAGGTTCGACACGCCAATAGTACCGCACGTGTTCCAACGCTGGGTGCTTATAGAAAAGCCCGCTGTTCCATCGGCACATCTTGTGGTATGAGATCTTGTCGGCGTATTGAATTTCGTTCTCTTCCAAAATCTTGACGGATTCCTTGTAGAGGTCATCGCTAATCCAAGACGGCGTGTCCCAATGTTCTTTGGGAATTAATTCTAAAGTCCACGTTAGTCACTGCCTGGCTCGCACATACCATATGAACCATGACGAGTCGTACGTACCATATCTAGTCTCTGCTTTGGTCGCCGCGCGCGTCTTCCGCATGAATTCTTCCGAAAAGGGCACATCGTTGAAAAAGGTCCATGGGTAGTTAAACTTGTGGTTCCATGTCCGTTCTAAATCTTGCATCGACTGTAGCATGCCATCGAGCTCTTCGTTCCGCACCAAAGCTAAGATAGTCGCATTGATTCGTTCCGTGCCGGCGATGCCGGGTGCGTAGCCGTCGGACGCGCGCACGAGGATGCCTCCAGGTTCTCCCGAAGCTACATAAAGCCATTAGTTTATGACATATTAGGAAACGGCAGACGGCGGTTGGCGGGGATTGCGTACGATCCAACTGCGGGTCTCTTTCAATAGTTCCCTTAAAGTCGGCCGAGCTTTTTATACTCGGGCCAGGGCGAATTATCGTGTAAAGAAAGAAACACCACATCAATATGGCAGCTAGGCCAAGAGCGCGAACCGGCCGTGCGATGGCCATCTCGTTTGTTTAGCTATCGTAGTGCGCTCATGAACTTAATCAGTGTTTGGGTACGGAGCGGAATGGGGGTCGGTTGGCGTTCGGAGAGGACGCCGCAGGAAAGTTAAAGTCGGAATCAAAATTTAGCTAGGCGACGTGATCAGGGAGCCGAAGTTGATGCCCATCAGCAAGACTTGCCGAACACTAACTTCGCAGTGAATCGAGGACCGGGTCGTACCGTTATGTTAAAAACGTGTTTGCCTATGTAGGTAGTAGTACAGATAAAAGTTAATTGAATAGATTTATGTCAGCCTTGACAGACCATCCAGATTTTAGATCCCCAGGTGGCCAAGCTTCCCCTTCCTTAGCTTCGTTTTAAACTTTTCAGGTAACGGGAATTCGACCTACAGGGGTTTGATGTGGACACTGTCAGATTGACACACAGATGGACAATAGGGGAGATGCGTTACAGTGCCGCCGCTTGCGTAATCGATACATACCGACATATATGCATATAGCGTTGTCCAGGAAGGGCATAGCAGCAGCCTTAAGCGTAAAGCAGGTACACAGTAATACAGTAAATATCCTAGCCTCTGCACATAATGCTTCACCCGAAAGGACATGCAGTTAGATGGCAATATGCATTAATTAGTAAGGGCCACGGGGCGCTTGGCAAAATACATCCCTAATATACCCTCCCCGTACCTCCAAAATAGTGGAATTGCCTAAGGAATTCAGGTACATGAGCCGGAACTACCCATTGTAATTGGAGCGTCCCATACAAATTACTGCCCTTGTTAGATGTATAATATCACTTTCGGTACGCAACATGCTGTTATGCAGTTCGCTGGTATAAAACGCTGCCCTGCATGAGGTCTATGCAGTTGAATGGTATTATGCACTAAGTAACATATGCAGAACCTATGACCTTTACTGGAATATCTTTCAGGTAGCCAGCCAGGTTACTGGCTGAGTACGATGGGGTTAGGCCCACTGTGAATCAGATAAGCCCCACAGTTGTTTATGTACATTCCTCATCCACGCATTGTCGTATCAGCGCGTGCAACCTCCTACCTAGCCCTGATCTGGTGCCTTAATTGGAATAAGCCATAGCCATATACGGGGTAAACAGGGTAAATAGAAGATGTCCTCTACACGACTATATCGACAACAATAAAATGTTGGCTTCATGAAGTCAATAGATTCCCAACATGGCTTTCGCTGCGACACTGGGAGCTTTTACAGAGGAACTTGTTGAACTTGTGGCCGCCGTCTCAGCTCAGGTACGACGGCCCTTGACGTCTGTCGTATATTCGACTTATGAAAAGCTTTCACCACTAAACCTGCGTAGTCTGATCCGGAGCAATTTGATGTCTTAAAGGAGTCGGCGCTGCGCAAAATTCGCTATCACAACTTTTTGCGTACCAATCATTTCCAGGTCAGAAATGAGCTTGACGGCCTCGAAGAGCGCTTCCGGGTCCTCAACCGGGATGCGCTGGCCGATGCACTCAGGGGTCGGTTAGACACTCTCGCGCAGTTCTCGAACAAATGGACTCCCGAGACATTGCATTTTCTTCTGCAACTTTCAGACCAGCCTACGCAAAAGAGCAAGCTACGCGACCTTGAGTTGCTGAAGGTACCAGACGAGGACCCGGAACCACCCTTAACATGGGAAGACGTCGCGGAAGAGGAGGGCTGGGATCAAGACCGCGACTTGTGGAAGAATGTCGACTTTGCTGATGACAGCTCCGATGGTGGTTATGTAGACACCAAGTCCGATGCGTCAGTGGAATCACAAGATACGTCAATGTCAAGCATCGAGGCGCGATATCGAAGACAACCCACGGACTATTTAGCCACTATTCGAGACGAGGATAAGAACCTCAAGACAATTCGAGAGACACAGTCGTGGAGATATCAGTCTATGCCTAGGGACGGAAATGGCAGATCTCAGAAAGTCCCGGTTTCTGAACTACAGGTAGTACGAGAAGTGTTCTTTATGCTCAGAGGCCTGGACAACACCCTGTTCAATGAGCAGTCAGTCCCAAGCACGAAGTACAATCTTGACCATGCCTCCTGGGAAGTCTATCATATTCTTCTGGGGTCGCTCGGTGAAGCTAGACGACAACTGGCTATCCTACGACGCTTTGCGAAGCAACACCAAAACATCTCTCTCGTCCAGGTTTTTCAAGACGCTGTCGAGAAACGCCTGCTAACGTTTGATCGCGAATTATCGAGGATGGAGGCTCAATTCGTTGACATTAAACAAGACGTCCTTGTAAGCCTCATGAGAGTTTTAGACGAGGTCAAACCACATTTACAGCCATTGTCGTCTCTCTCGGACATAGTACAGGAGCTAACCCAAGCAAAATACCCTCACCCATTTCATTACCTGGAACTTCTGTTCAATGCCACTAGCACCGCCCATATGGAGGGGGATAAGGCCACATATGTATTCCTTGGTATTATTTTCTTCGAATGCTTCCAGGTTTACGTCCGACCCATTCGCCTCTGGATGGAGACAGGGGAGCTCATAGAGGGTGACAAGACATTTTTCATCTCAAGGTCCTCAACTCAAGTTCGCATGAGTCAAATTTGGAAACATCAATTCAAGCTTCGGAAGACCTCCGGGGGAGCATTGCATGCGCCGCGTTTCCTACATCCAGCGACGGCTAAGATATTCACAACTGGAAAAAGCATAGTCGTACTCAAACACATGGGAAGACATACACTGCCTAAGAGTCAGGTGCAGGAGCCATCCCTCCAATTCGAGAACAGCTCTGCATTCGGGCCTGGCAGTTTCACGCCATTTTCCGAGATATTCAATAACACGTTCGAAAATTGGATGCAGAGTAAGCATCATGCCGCAGCTTCGACTCTCCGACAGGCGTTGTGTGAATCCTACAACTTATGGTCGGTTTTGGATGACCTTCGACACGTCTATCTTATGTGCAACGGCTCACAATCTGATGCGTTCGCATTTTCAATCTTCAGTAACATTGACTTACTGAACTCCAAGTGGCATGACCGCTTCAGCTTGACCGAGGTAGCTCGCGAGGCGCATAACACAGTCCTCGATGCGGACCGAATTGTCGTGACCGTAACAGAGGAACACCGCCAAAGTGTTGTCCACGAAGTTAGAAGGACAGTCCGAAAGGGGCTGCCTGGCGTTACGATAAGCTATCGTCTACCTTGGCCGATCCAGATTGTCTTATCTAGCGAGAGTCTTGAGCATTATCAAGCTGTGTTCACTTTATTATTACAGTTGCGCCGAGCGCATTACATGGTTCATAAACACCTTTTGAAAACGGATGGTGTAGCAGAGATGTCGCACGACCAAGCAACGTTCTATCGACTACGATCAAAGCTGGTTTGGTTTTGCAGCTCGCTCAAATCGTATCTTACCACGCTCGTCATCGGGCCACTCATGACCGAATTGCGTGAGAGTCTCCAGCAGGCAGCTGACATAGACGACTTGGCTGCAGTGCATTCCACAATCGTGAAGAGGATGATTGACGAGGCATGCCTGGGAAGCAAACTCGACCTGATCCACCAATGCATCCTGGATATTCTCGATCTCTCCATCAGACTCGAAGATGCGCGGCAACAAGAATCTGAAAGGGCGGAGGAAATGAAAGAGATATCACGACTATCTATGATATCTTCGCCCAGGAAGTCCGGGCGAGGGAGGTACATCCAGGCCAGCGAGGAAGAGGACGAGAGCTTCCTTGCCGAGCAGGACAGGAGCGTGTTAATACAGGATGCTGAGAAGACATATGCCGACGTACTGGTCGAGATCGGGGCGGAGCTGGACAGACACTTGAAGTTCATGTGTGGCGGACTCAGAGGGGCTGCAAGGGCGAGCGGCAAGGATGCAGCAGTAAAATGGGACACGCTTGCAGAGATGCTAGAAGTCGGTGTTGTTCAGGATCGTGGACGCTTTAATACTCAGCTGTACGCATAGCTATGCTGGAAACGATTACCCCTGAGCGGGCATAATTGGCAATCAAGTGAATTAAAGCGAAATACTCTAATATGAGAGTACTTGTCGGGTATATTGGACATCAATTATGTTGTTGTATTAGGCCAATTACGTATGTTATAGCACGTATACTGCTTTCAGGTGATCTACCCACGGACATATATACGTGATATGGTATGTCAGCCTGGGGGTTATTCTCCAAGTGTCTAGCGACCTGTTTTCAGCAGCTAAAGCGGGACCTGTCAGTCGAGGCTGTGTGGCGCAAGCTTGTGGGGTTTCTTCGCTGCGACTGAAGTCTTCCTGTTGCTATGGCGTATTTGATCGTTGCTTGAATGCTCTCATGCCTGGCGTCCACTCTCTGGAGTCACTTGTTGCTTTTCCTCCTAGAAAGAATGAAAATGGCCCTTGATCTTGTGCCCATGTATTTAATAATGGGAATACTGGGTGAGTGTTTCAGTAACGCTTAAGACGTTGCAGGATACCGATATAAGCCTTAAATCAGGGCATTGGTAGCTATCATGACCATCCGCTTATCATGACAACCATGACCAACTAGAGCCGTCCCATTCAAGCCTGCCGTCGAGTTTAGTGTGCCTTGTCAACATTCAGGTAGGGCTACACTGCATCGGCAGGGATACGATTAGGCGCCTGCTGGAAGGCTTGGACCCCAAATGTCAAATGACCAATAATCATTTGCTGCATATCTCAATAGCTTTTTGGCGCGAATTTCGGCACCCAACTCTATTCTTGGCCAGACTCGGACCGGCAGTCGAAATCATGGCAGATCCTTCTCAACCCCCATTCAATGACACCGAGTGGCTGGTCCACGATGAACTCAGCGACTTGGCAGTCAGACAAGGGATCAATAACGAACCGGCTGTATGGCGCAAGCAGCTAGCTAGCGAACTCAAAACGGCTGTCCTCGATGATCTCTACGAGCATATGTGGCTTTTCACCAAGAAAGGCGGGACACATGTCGATTCGCTTCACGAACAGCTTATAAAGAAGCGCGCAATCGTCATCACCGAGCATCCTAGATTGCATCTCGTCTGGGACTCCGACATAATATACATCAAGCCGATCCCACATTTTCTGCTCAGCCGTACCATTTGGACGACGTATCTCTGTGCCAATGCATGGAACGAGTTGCAGGACCTTGAGAGAACCTACCTCCGGAAGACTGCTCTGGGATTCCTCCGGAGCTACGGTTTTCTTATTCAGCATCAGTCCGACTTCGCCATTGCGAAGCAAGCCAATCTCATTCCAGAGAATGCCAGTGAGACTGAGAGTATCAGTTTTATCAGGTTCCAGAAGTTCATCAAACCCTTTCGCGAGCTAGCTGACGCCAACGTCGCAGACCGCTACCATTATGGGCAACTACGCCTCAACTACCTGAACTATGCGGTCCGAATCTTCCGTCCCGCTTCGACGGGCAAGATGTTCCCCTGGACCTATCAGAACCAATTCTGGCAGACAACTCAGTATCTACAGAACTTCGGCCCTCCGCTGGCTTTCGTCTTTGTCACCCTTTCCTTGATCCTCTCGGCGATGCAAGTGGTGCTCGCGGCGCTTGGCCCGGATGTCTGGGAGACATTTGCGAAGGTCAGCTGGGGGTTTTCGGTTGCCATGATCATCTTCGCCGCGTGCGCTATTTTCATGGCGCCGTTGTTTGTCTTGGGTGTTTTGATATTGCAGGCCCAATTCTCTGTGAGACAGAAACTGAGAGGCAGTCACGCCAAGCCTTGATTTAATTGTACGCTGGCTCTTGTCGTGGGAGACCACTTGAGCCCATAAATATGGGTTGCCAGTCCCAAAGATGACAGTACTATGGTGTTGGGGTTAAGTTTTAAAGAGCCATCCTATTTCGGCTATATTTTATTTTTCCTCGGATTTCTGACAGCTGCCAACTTTTTGGTAATCTGTATCATCATCCACATACCCCGTTTCTTTTTGCACCTACCTGCACTCTGGCGCGCCGCAACAATAACAACAGGGATAAAGCCCCTGACGCTGATTTCCACGATTATTATGATATTGACTATATTATAAGGGAAGCTGATGCTTAGGAAGGTCGGAAAAGTTAGGAAGGTCAGGACGGTTAGGACGGTTAGGACGGTTAGGAAGGTTAGGACGGTCAGGAAGGTTAGGAAGGTCAGGATGGTCAGGGGATCTAGCTTACCCGGCTTCTTATTGGTTAGGGTGTCAGTCTGCCTTGCTCTTCCCCCATACCGGGCACGCGAGTGGGGTCATATCATAACAGCTGGCTGGACGGCGCTTATTGATGCATGATGGCCTCAGGTGTGGTTATCTGCAACCATGGCGAAAAGTTAATACTTCAATTGATCATTTCGTCACCTTTCGGCCTCTTGCGCGAATACATTGACAACAGCCAGCAGAAATTTTCGACTCGCAGCAGGCATGGAACGCAGGCCTTTTGAAGCACCCATGGATTGGGAGTACCAAAATGAAGCCCCGGTTGAAACCCAAAGCCCGTTTCTAAGACCGTCCTCTTCCCTCTTCAAGGACATTAAACCTCAATCAGCAAAGCAGCCCTCCGCCAGGGCATCCGCATTCCCCCCCCCCACCAAACGCCCCTGGCATTCGATTCCCCCCCCCCCGCCCCTCTCCCCCGGGGACGTCATTTCGAAGCTCAGCCTTCGTGGCCCCGCGCAAGCCCTACTCCGTGGAATACTCGAGCATCTCAGAGTCCGAGGAGTCTAGTTCAACTTCTAGTAAAGAACGGTCTGATGGTGGTTCTATCAAGGGGGCCTTCAAGAAGAGACAGCCCAAAACACCACAGAAGCGCGTCCACAAGCACAACCTCAGCGAATGGTCCCGCGTATCAGACTCGACAGACAGCCCCGAGGAGCCTAGCTCAGCTTCGAGGGACAAATGGTCCAATGGTGGCATTTCGAAGGGAGAGAAGAGTTTGCCGCGTGTCAACAGTGAGAGCAGCGAAAGTGGATATGGCCGATCTACGATATATGCCTTTTCTCTCTTCGTCTTGCTCATTGGTCGAAACTTCTACTACAAGGTAGTCTCGGTTAGTACACTGGCTACCTGGATCTATTTCGACTATGTCCTCCCGAGGAACTATGGGCACATGTCCGACTCAAGACCGCCTCCTCGCTTCTACACACGGGTTCTGAACCTAGCAAAACTTGTTGGGTTCCTTGTCTTGCTCACCTGGTGTATCATGCTCAGCCCGATTCACATCTTTTTCCCCACTCTCATGGATGCCTGGACAAGATACTCTGATCACCCGCCCTTCAGATCATTCGAGGTTCTACACGAACCCCGCAATTCTGACATTGTTGAGTACGCTCGACCTCATTCCCTCCCTGTGAGAGTATGCTAACTCATGTGCACGTCTAGTGTCTTTGCAATACACGGGCTTGGTTCCAACCCGTTGAGCGCTTGGAGGTATGTTGGCAATGGGACAGAAGTTTACTGGCTTCGAGATCTTCTACCCAAGCAGGAGGGCCTCGAGAATATTAGAATCACCATGATCAACCACCAGACGAGGTGGGACTCTCACTCTCCCGAGGTCGACTTTGATGTCTTTGCCAAAATGATGCTGGACGACATCGAGCATCTTCATCACGTCTAAGCCCCCACTCTCCCTCTGGCCCGTTCTAGGTCTAACTTTTGACTAGAAAGACCGACCGATCATATTCATCGCGCATAGCTTTGGAGGCTTGTTACTAAAAAGGGTAGGTACTTACAAATCCACTGCCCCCTATTGCCACTGTTGATTCCGACTCTCGTGTCTCATGTCATTTTCACCTCAGAGCCTCGTCCTTGCGACAACTCGTTCAAAGCGCATCTCCCAAATGACAAGAGGGATCCTATTCCTTGGTGTCCCTCATCATGGGACAAGAGCTGCATTTATCGCCTCCCTGCTAGCCTGCACGGCGTATTGGCGAGGCTCGTCGACAACCATGCTTGAGTACATGTCAGAGGGCAACCTGGCAGTCACAGCGCTAGACAACGAGTTCTACGAGGCATATGCGCGGCCCAGCCGAACTCGTGATTACAGCTCTCCGTACATCTGCAACTTTCTAGAGATGAGGCCCGAGAGGTTCGGGAAACTCTCTCTCTCGCCGGTGAGTTCGGGCCTTGGAGCCTAGGTACCTAACACCTCGTGCCGCAGAAGCACCTCACTGACGACGCAGCGACCAGACGGTAAATATAAATTCCGGAACGCTCCGCTACGCCGAAGACGTATTCCTCGATGCCGACCACCGAGGACTCAACAAATTCCGGTCATCAGACGACCCTAACTTTGAGAAGTTCTTAAGGCATTTTCGCCTCGCATTGCTTCGAAGTGACCGTGACAACTAGAGGGACTTCTTGGGATATTAGACCTAGACTACCTCAACTGGTGCAAGAGGGCCGAAGCTACCTTGCAAGATGGAGAAGGAAGGAAAAGAAAGCCGAAGGCGGCGTTGCAGGCGGAGGCCTTAAGCAGCGAGGGTCCGTGGCTCACAGGCGACTATAGATCACGTGACCATGCCACGCACAGGTTAGGGCCCGTGACAAACACCCCCTTTTCGCACCACTGCTGTTACAGGAGACGCAAACCGCACGCGGTTGGCCCAAAAGAGGCTTGAGGAACGAAATTAAACCTAGCGGGGTCAGACCGAAAGACGAAATTCCTACTCTAGTAGAAGACGCCAGAGCCCTGTGATCTAAGGCGGGAAGGGCAGGCGCTTGGTCGGACCTGTACCACCCGTCCTTTGCGGCCGCATAACAGCATGTTCAGCCGACGCGACGAGCCTCCGCCAGACTTCGGTAAGGCCGAATGCCGAGTTTACCATCCGCCTGGAACCCGTGTTCGCGGTCATCAAGGACGATGCACTTGCGTATCGGAGTCTCGCAATAGGAACGCAGAAAAGACTGAAAAGAGGCTCGCGTTTCCGCCGAACCGGGACACCTGACGAGGTCCATCCAGGACGTTCGACTGTCGATCCCCAGATAACCCTCGCAATACATATGTATAAGATAGTCAGTCGCCGTTCCCGAGGAAACTTTCGCCGATAACAGAGCAAGACCAGGACAACGGCAAGACTGGCAAAAGTGGGGGCGAAGAAACGGAGGATGCAGGCTTGAACGGGGCGGGAGAGGGTTGCCCTTACTCGGTCCAAACATGCTGAAAACGATCCCGTTCCTTCTTTGGTATCCTGTGTGACAAAGGATAAATCATCGATCGGCCGCGAGGCATATTCCTTCAGGAGCGCAAGAGCCCTTCGTTTTTTTCTCCTCGGACAAGCACACTGAGTATTGCTGCGCCAGGCATGCCGCGGGAGCGCTGAGAAAACCATCCCTAAGAGACAAGGCTTAGTAGTACTCTGTGAGCGGCTTGTGGGAGGCCTGGATTTCTCGAGCAAGGGACTTCCTAGGCCGGCTACCACGAAGGGGAGAGCGTGATTTAGGATAAAGAATGCGAAATGCATGTCGATGTGGAAGACGTACAGTGGATGTGACGGATACGTGAAGCTATGAAATACCAAAGTAATCGCGTCGTCCCTCTGGAATCATATGTCGCATTGAACGTTGGGTGCCCTGAACGTAAGCTCTCCAGGATCGACGCGTGCGAATCAGTGTCAAAGGTCAGGTTTCCCGATGTCCATGTCGGGCAGTTCCTGTTCGCAACTTGTTCCCATACCGTCGAATATAGAACACGTCTTCCCAATAGGGACGTGAGCATGCTTGTAAGTGCCTTGGAGTTCGTAATGAATGAGAAAATCCAGTGGTTTTTTGATTCCCCTGCTGGATTCCAAGTTGGTGTTGGAGACACTCCGCGAACGATCCAGTGTCCGAAAATTGGCTCCTGTCTTACACAGGCCAAGTGTTGGTAAGGCAGCGGCGAAAAAGAATACCACTTTTTCGTACTGCGCTCATAAACCCAGGACAAGTCATGTGCCCCATAACCTCTCCATAGACGAACCCATGGGGCTTCGGTAAGAACTAGAGTCTCACCCAATGTCCGGCATTTTGCTTTTACGCTGTCGTCATCCAGCGGGAGAATTATAGTAGCGATATAATATTGATGTCTTGACCGCTCGTAAATGCATGGTGAAGAAGTGCTTGCTGGCCCCGATGAGGTGGATTAAAGAGCCAGAATACAGTATTATCCGATATGTTCGATTACTTCCGAACGGGCTGCAAGTGCATGATTCCCCGGTCAAGCACCGGATTGTTAAGGAATGACAAGGGACTAAAGTAAGAATTTCTCGATGTAGCGCCCCAAGTCTGCAGTCTTGCGATCAATATCGTAGTTATTGTTAATGTAAGTTAAGCGCCTTTCTTCGGCCCTGGTAGCGATCCTAGCAGTTGAAGCTCTGTACATGCTCCTGTTTTATCGTTAGCAAAAACGGCGAGCTCTGTAACCATAACACTTGCGAGGGCGGCATTGGTGAAATTCTCACCTCGCAGTTGAAGGTCTCGTCATGCTGACAATTAAAAATAAAGTTGCATTTGTACCTTACCTCGCTACTTAAATGTACTTGCGTGCGAATTACTATGCCTGACGATAAAAATGCTTTAATACAAAGTTTAACATGTTTTTCCTGTTAAAGAACTAACCGTTAGTAACGACCTAATTAAAGAGTTAAATTTTAAAAAATAATAAATTGTAAAAATTACGCCGTATATACTTTAAGGCGTTAAAGAGATATATTAGTCAATCATATATGTTAGAATGCATTAACTAAAAAAAGGGTTACCTTTTAATCGGTATATATATATATTTCGTTGCTAAGCCACATAAAAACAGTACACGTGATAGCACATGTAATAAATAGCCTAATACAATAACACCACCGATGTCCCCTGTATCTGACACAACCTGCAATTAATTGGGATATTAATTCCCTTTCGTCACATAGCAGCATATGGGAAAGGCACCCGAATTACATAAATTCCCGGTTCACAGGCGCTAAACTCATCAGGAGAACCAAACAGAAAAGTTGCTCCGACGCCAGGATTTGGAGCGGAGCGCACTTGGCTATTGCATATCCCATAGACGGGGTTTCCGCTGGAGCGGGGTACAGTAGAATCAAAAAATGTTTCCCACCGCCGCACTAGTAACAAGATCAACAGCAGCCTTGTTGCCTGCCCAGGCTGCCGTTGCTGTCGCCCAATCGCGACTAATAAGACCCTGCTGCTCCTTCTCTTCCACCTCCACCTCCTCCTACTCGCTCATCCCCACCGCCAAAGCATTTCCCCGGCAGCAGCAGCAGCAGCACCCCACGCGGTACCGCCGCCACCACACAATGTCGACATCAACGTCGTCGCCGCAGCTCCCCTCGGACCGCCGGCCCGTCGTCATCGCCGGCCCTAGCGGCGTCGGCAAGGGCACCCTCTACAAGCTCCTGTTCGAGCGGCACCCGGACGTCTTCGCGCTCTCCATCTCCCACACGACCCGCAGCCCGCGGCCCGGCGAGCGCGACGGCGTTGACTACTACTACGTGACCAAGGAGCACTTCAAAGAGCTCGTGGCAGATGATAAGTTCGTGGAGAGGTTCGTATCTTTTCATTCTCGTCCCCCTGTTTCGTTGCCGATATTCACCTTCTCCTCTCGGCGCCCCCCTTTTCTTTCTACGTTTTTGTTAACTAAGTCAAAATACGTGATGCTAACGTTGGGGCGACGGGCTGCAATAATAGCGCACAGTTCGGCAGCAACTTCTACGGCACGAGCAAGGCGACGATCGCGGAGCAGAGCGCCCGGGGGCGGGTGGTGGTGCTGGACATCGAGATGGAGGGCGTCAAGCAGGTGAAGCGCTCGAGCATCGACGCGCGCTACGTCTTCATCGCGCCGCCGTCGGTCGAGGAGCTCGAGCGCCGCCTGCGCGGCCGCGGCACTGAGTCCGAGGAGAGCATCCGGCTGCGCCTCGCCCGGGCCAACGAGGAGCTGGAGTTCGGCCGCTCCGGCGCCTTCGACAAGATCATCGTCAACGGCGACCTCGCGGTCGCCATTAAGGAGCTCGAAGACTGGGTCTACAGCACCCCGGCCGCGTCGTCGGAGTCGTCGTAGTCCGCGCGGTGAGGAGGAGATACTGGCGGGCTGCGGGAGGCGCGCTGCCAAATTGGCTAGGCGATGTGATAGCGATCAAAGGAGAGATGGTGACGCTCCGCCTGCGCTGTTCTAGGTCTCTGGGTCGGTCTTAGGATGGTTTGAGACGGCGCCGTGGTTGAATGATTTAGACAGCGCAATCTTCACACTTGTCAGGAGGGAGAATATGGGGTGGTGGTAAAAGACATATACACATCTAGACGCCAGAACATTATAACAACAAGAGCATAGAATTCAGATGCAACGGACCCTCGGAACATTACTATGGAGGACGACTGCCTACACCATAGCCCCTGATGAGGAAGATGTCTCTAGAAGCTGGGCCGTCCACAGGCCCAGCCGGCAGGGTTAATATCCGCAGCTGGATCTGGCCGACATCTACATCACAGGAATGGCGGTTGAGGCATTCCAACAAATCCTCCCCTACTATAAGCGATTCCCGTTCTCGGACCCAAAGCCCAAGACATTTCTGAACCCTTAATATTTACATAGTCTGCGAGCTGACACGGAGCCCACCGATGCGTGCCGTCACTGTCGCTACAGCAGGTATACATAAATACGTAGTAGTAGTGGTAGCATCCGTCTCGGCCGACCTTTGCTACCTCTAAAACAAGTAGTCCTGGACTATATAAGAAATCCCGGGGGGCGCGGGCGGCGGTGTCTTGCATAGGTACCTGGTGCCTAACTACCGTGTGTGGATAATTGGTGGGTGGAGATTCGATTTCAGGGGCCCAAAACTACTTAATCCACACAAACTGCCGAAATGCCCCGCCAGGCGTGCCAACTGGTTGGAGGGCGCACGCAAAGCACGGCATCAGCCGCAGCCCAAGGTTGCTTGGGTTAGGTACGGTTACGTAACACTTGAGGCTGAATACTCTGGATGTGGGGTGGCGGGGCTGATGGGGGCGGCCTCACATCTTACAACATACGAGACTAGAACAGCCACAACCCTCAGCCCCGCAGGGGTGCCAACAACAGCGCCCCCTTTTATTATGCTTTTTATTTATATGGGACCGGCCATGTGCGTCATCGTCTGTTCTTTCGTCGTATGTTGTCGTGAGAATAGAAGGATTGTGACGTCGGGTTGCGGTCTTTAACCAACCTCGGATTTCTTTTGCCTGGATCTATCCATGGGACTACGTATGTGCTGTTGAAGTTTGTTTGTCGGGTATCCGGCCACCTCCCCGCGAAGTGCTTAGCTCTCTCCTCAGATCGGATCCGGATCGTGATTGCTTCGAATGTATATACTAACCAGTGGACGGACATCTTAATGAGAGCTACGTCGGTATTGCGATAGTACGAATATCATAGCATATCTAGAGGCCGCCTTTGGGACAAAATAAATAGATCTGCGACCCGGAAAGAGAACTGCCGAGAGCTTACCGAACGCATGCACATATGTAGGCTGGCAAGCCCATGTGACGTCTCGATGAACATAAGGTATAACGGTAAGGCGTCGTCCGTCCAGTACTCGGCAAACCGGCCACACAGATGCCATCCTCGGGCTCATGAGAACGGGCAGTGCTACAGCCTCATGACTGACGTGCGAGCTACTTCACTACTCTGCAGCGTAAGTGCAGTAATCGTCTTAAGTCTGTACTCCGTGAATACCGAGGTCAGGCACGTAATAAACCCCGACTTATACGCAGTTACAGCCAGCCATTCGAGGCTGCGGGAGATGATAGGGTAGAAAACTGGTACCCAGTGGGTGTTTTGGTCGGAACTGGCCCTGGGTTCTTGATTACCCCTTTCTACGAGCAATGACGATGGTAGTTTGACATCTCAATGTGTTAAGAGTTATCATAAAGGCAATGTTCCGAGACAATTAACAAGATTCAGTAGCGAGGCGGTGCTACTTTATAGTAAGAATCACGATATTTGATGCAGAAAGACGCTTCAGTTCAATGTCGATAAGAAGTACTCATAATCGTCCAAGGCCATCAAATTGTTACGTCGTGTATGTATTATGTACTGTGTGAGTTCGTATATACAGAGGCTATCATCCTCATTCGTAGCCGAATTCCGTGGCTCGTGTTTCTGGAGCCCTCGACTGATATCAATTCCACCACCGCCAACCTCTGCGCCGACGCTTAAACGCTCTCATTGTTGTTCTTCGTTAGAAAGATACCATGTGGGCAATAGTAACCACCGAGAACGTCGGGAACAAGGTGTCAGGGCTCATTTGAGCCAAGTAATGCGGGCAAGCCGGATACTTCACTTCCTCGGTTATCCAGTGATGACGGCTTGCCGCGCGGGTCCTCTCCCTTTATCTCATTGAGATCCCTCTTCTTCGGAAGAATGATGGTATTTTGTTGCAATTTCCGTCAAAAGACACTCGCTTTCGATTGCATCTTTTAATCGTGATACTCGTGAATGCGGTCGGGACTAGTCGAATTTGCTGATGTTGATGAAATGCCATTCGGCATGCTGGGGACTCCGCTGTCACTGGAATGAGCGGACCGTCTGCGCGATGATCGTGATGCCGCCTCCATCTGCCTCTTGGTGTGTTGATGCATAGATCGGGAGTACGTAGTAATGTCAACGGGAGGAGGGGGGGAAACAGGCATGTAAGTCTCAGTGGCCGACATTGTGTGACAGTGTGGATTAGAAATTTAGAGAGATCTTAGGAATCACTCCAGAATTTTCTTCGTTGATATCCGCGTTGATTTCTATCTATGGTCGTTAGGAGACGTAAAGCAGGAGGACTCAATGGGTGATGGTTGCGGGGGTTAACTATCGTGATGGGTTTTTGATGGGCGTCGAAGTTGAACACAAAACGGGATCTTGAGCCTTATATGCATCGATGGAAGACCAGAGAGGGGCACAGAGAACGAACCAAGTACGTACCATGTGTGAGTGAAATGGGGAGCACAGGGGGACTCTGGACTTCAGACGTCCTTTGGGACCCTGCAGCTTGGCTGATTTACGTCGGCGCTCCTCTTTCACGGGCTCAAGGCTACCCCCGATGGGAGAGTCAGAGTCACAACGCTGGTGTATCGCCGGCCAGTAGCTACTGCATAGCATGCCCTTGCCGGCCGCATGATATGGAGTGGATCGACATTACGGAGGCCGTTTGTAGTGTCGGTAGTAGTAGACAACCTGCAGCAGATGTCGTAAGATGCGCGGCGGGCCTTCCAATCAGACCAACTAACGGCGTTCGCCACGTACAGGCTAAAGGATGCATGGTCCCTGCGAGCAGAATAGGCAGGCCACAGGTATGTAAAAAGTATGTACAGTGGGTGACAGATCTTCGAGGACCAGGTAACCCACGCCAAAACATATGAGGAATTTGACTTTTAATTCGGAGGACACCCTCAGAGCTGCGACTTTCGTGCGGAAACCGACAGCATTGTTCGGGGACGGTTTCATTACACTTCAGCATACAGCAAAAGAAGAGTGTGGATCGGCATGTCATCATGCATACGCAGTAGGCTGAGCTAAGGATCTGAATGGCTGGGTTGAGCCGGGTGCTAACTAGGGGCTCGAGAGATGCATGCCATGACGTTTAAGGAAAGACCCTGCAGATCTTGAGGTCATCGTAGGGTCATTTCATTGGCCATACCTAGCCATTCCCCCCACCCGTTGTGCTGAGGCTGTCATCAAGGCCGAACATTAATCACCCCGAGATGGTTCCCATTCCTACTAGGTAGGCAAGACTAGCCGTAAGACAACGACAGATCTTTTGAATATCACAATTTCTATCATCTGGCTTCGTTCATCGTTGAGTTGCGGTTCGCATATAATATCTATGTGGACGAGTCGTACCTTTGCGATGCTGATTAAAGATGTATTCGTTTCTGAGCGGCTTACGGGGTTTCATATGACATCATTAGAAAGAAGGTGACCAAAGTTACGGGAAGGCTGAAGGTTCTAATAGGATGTATCTAAACGAGACTCTCTATATCGTACAGTTTAGTGCCCGTTGATTTCGTTACAATAATTAGGTAATTATGGATCAGTGTCAGTGGGCTTTGCACTGCGCGGTTTGTCGCGTTAGTCGCGGTCGGGGCAGTTCTACTACATCAGAAACAGCAGCAAGCGACCACGAACTGCACGAAGTAGTCGGGCTCGAAAAGCATCAAGCACGTGACACATCACCTGCAGACACAAAAGCCGAGCACATGATTCGGGGTGACAGACCTGGTATTGTATTGCAGCATTGCCGTTGGCTCGATGTCGGCTTGTGCCATATACTTAGTGCAAATCGGCGGTAACCTGTTCATGCCTTCTAACCTTATATTACTCCTGAGGGCATAATGGCTATCTCTATGTTCTCAACCGTGACAGTGTTCATTTGGTAATAGATGGGCAACCTTAACTTCATAGGACAATTACCATTCTCCATGTCTCTCACTTTGAGCGACAAGAGTTGGATTACATGTACTAATCATTGTTGTAATGTCGGCCATGTTTTGGATAGGAGGCAAGAATACCACATGGGTTTTAATCCTAGGAGTGCTAGGGTAACCTGGACTAAACTATAAAGGGTTAACTGGAAGATTATATTATTGATACATCCAGCGACGGTGGTCATAGCTTCGCCTAGTCATCCGGATGAGGTCACGAAGCACCATTTATATTGTGAACACCTAACAACGAGAGTCAGCTCAAGGCTCTTACTATGATCCTCAATTGGTGCTCCTCATGATGTCAGCCCCAATCATCTCTTTGCACACCGGTATGTTTATGACTCTTTTGGTTACACCAAAAGACAAGGGAGACAGCGGCGCAGCTGGGGAAGGCTACATTTAGAGGACCCTTGCCACTGACGGTGATCTAGACTTCTGACCTCAATTTCCCCCCCTGGAAGATCACTACGTGATGACGAGATCAACATACCTACTGCTCACCAACCCTAATTTCCATTATAATCGCCACATGGCTCCTGTGGGTTAATTGTTGACTGGCATATTGACAGCCCAACAGTCAGAATCTGACATCACTGAACATACTACAGTGTGCAACCTCGTTAAAATTTGCTTGTCTGCACCGTCTGGAACGATGAGGGTTGAAGCGGCGTTGTGTAATACGATTCATTTCGAATTCGAGTTTATGCGTCATATCCGCCGCTAAAATTGGGTTGCTGTTATTTTTACCGATCGAAGACTCTCGAAGGCGTCCGTTGCAAGCCTTACGAAAGCTTGCAGATGACTTTATCATGTCCAGTGTTCCAAGCCGCCAACCAGAATAGGCGTTTCGGGAAGCAACACCGTCATCACAGCTCGTCACTTTTTAACAAAACAGAGCAAGCATCCCCCATCGGTGCCTATTCTACCATCCTCGCTTGTGCGCACTTATGGTGTTCCGTGATACTACAAGGTTCAGTGGCCGGTTATCATGCACCTATCGTCCTCAGACTTCCAGACATAGATAGAACCAAACAAATTTCATCATATTTTGCCTTTCGAATATCGTGTTTGATCAGGATGCGGTTCATCAACGAATGGCCTTCCCTCCAGATGGGGTTTGCGGATGCCTAGCGGATTGCTTTCTTCTTCCAGACACCCCCCCCGAAGCCCCCCGGGGAAGCCATAATTTGTCTGGAATGTGGGAGCGTTAATTTCTAAACGAGAAAGAACTACCGTTATGATGTCTAGAGCAGACGTCAGGGAACGACCCACACGTGGCAAACACCATCACGATCCCCATCTCGATTTGTCCCATACTCATCATGATCATGTCTCAGGTTAAAATTCATCTAGAGGGCTATGGGTAGCATACCAGTAGATCAGGCAGACCTATTAGGTTCTTGTGGCATCTCCTACGCCGTTACGCCAAACTTAATCTCGAAAAACACCATAACACAGCGCCAATACAACCATGAGATCATACTAAATTCCCGTCATCTTCGAATATGTGTTTTGATCTAGCGGTCAAATAGGGACCTGTTAACTTATAATAACGAAACAGGGGACGAAACTTTTACTTGAGCTATACTCAATGCACATACATATTAGGATGCTGCGCGTTGAGTTATTACGTCACATAACCAGATCCGTATCATGAGTGGATGTTGCGGAATTGCTTGCATTAATAACTTTCGACAAGGTGGTTGATTCCTCCATGTATAAGCCGGGCTAGGCAGTCTCTCGTGACGATATTCCCTTTAATGACTGGTGCTCGTCTTGTTTGACCCTTGCGTATTCTCAACAGGTTAGTCTCTTCTATTTCATTGGCGATCTTATAACCACAAGTTATCCGCAGTTGAATAGCACTATGGGGTATTTACCGGCCCTTGCTGGCAGGTGTCATTCACCTCCTCCTGGTTTGGTCTGGATACTAATACAATAGTCGCCATCTATCTGTTTTCTCTGGCGCTAGCAGTCGTATTGCGTCGATACTGACTGGTGGCCTTTGTGCGACCGTCTCATCGTCGTTGTTGCTTAACGTCCATCATCCAAGCTGTCTTCCTAGGAAATACGACCTTTAGTTTTCGAGGTTGACCACATGCGTAGTGGACACCTAGCAGTGAGCCTTGTGCGGGATCGGTTTAACCGCTTTGTATGTTTGCCTAACGTTGTAGAGTCAATTCATTCAGTAGGGCGAAGGTACAATATGCCAGAACGCTCGGGGTGCGGATAGTCCGGGGAATCTGCATCGGAAGCGAGGAGGCAGGGTCTTGGTTGCTCGAATAGACGAATCGCCAAGACTCGAAGCTTTTCTTCTTGTCGACTGATAAAGGCCCCGACAAGTCATCACGCTGTCTCGAGCTTCTCCGTTTAACTCAAAGAGAAGGTGTTTACCGTAGGCAAAGGAGAGCCATTAATGGACAATATGGCCGGCTCTCCACGGACGATAGAGTTGAACTGTATAGACGTGCCGAACAGCTCTACCTCCCTACAAAGACAAACGAACCCCCATAAGGCTTCTCGTTCCAAGACGAGTCACCGGCCCCTTTAAAAAAGGGGGACTGAAGAATGCTTACCATGTCAGTTCGGGAAGAGAAACCGAATAGGAGATTACGAGATCTGCTGCCAACTGCAAACGGTAATCGCTGCAGCACAACAAAGGTACCTAGAAGAAACAGGGGTCTTCAAACATTGTTGTGAAGTTTTTTTAGGGCACATTTATTATATTACTCACGATATGTTGGGCTGCAGACAACCGGTCACGGTGATTTCAAGTCACTTTAACGCCAGTTGGAACCTTAAAATGTCTCTGTACTGTGACAGTAGCAGCCGTTTATATAGTATTTATGACTACCGAATCACGATGAAGTTTCCCTATCCCAGCGTCACGTAATAGCTCTTACGTCAAATATGTAACAGGGCCATCAGAAAATATGAGACTGTTCATAAGCAAATGACAGCGATGGAATGATACAGATACCCCCCAGACAACCCGATTTATTGCAACAAGTTCACCTAAAGTTGGATACTGAAGCGTTCTCCCTGTAATTGTATTGATTTAAAGGAGTAAAGGGTCTGGGTTAGTGACATGGGTTATATTATAAGTGAAGTCCTCTATCCGCCTACTTCCCGTCGACATGAGTTACCGTACCCTCCATCCGTGATTTTGGGGGAAAGGCCCCCTGGATTGTAGCCAAAAGGTTGATTCTCGGAATAATTCAATGTTGCCTAACACAGTAACACTCTAGTAACCGTTCCCACCATATCTGTAGGTGTCATTGTAGCCGCCCTCAGCATCATAATCCGCATCATGGTCACAGTGATCGTAGCCAGCAGCATAGTCTCCGGGGGCACCATAGCCACCAGCCCCATGGACGTCTGTGTCGTAGCCATTGGGATAGTAGGTATGGACATTGGGCCCGTAGCCATCGTTGCCACGGTTGCCCCAGTGTTACGGCCTGGTCACCCGTTAGAGTTGCTCTCCAAAGGAGCCACCCTATTCCGGCTATATTTTATTTTTCCTGCCACCCTTGGCAGCTGCCCACTTCCTTGTAAGTTGTATAAGACCCATCTATGTCACCCCACACTAGAAAACCAAGGTTTTCGGTGCGCTATCCAATCAAATCGACACTTTCCAACATCGCTTTTTCTCATCTCAATTACTTGCAACTAGGTGCGCACCAGGCTGCAACAACAACACAATAACAACAACACAGCTCTGCCTGCTTACCTACGGTCTCTCTCTCATGGAAACGCCTTCTTGTCACTGAATACATCATGGTACACCTTCCGCTACCCCCTGAAGGCGGCCCAGGCAGTAGCCGGGGCCTTAAAGGCGGGCTTCTTTTCGGCAGCTTTGGGAGGCATTTTTTCTATATATTGTTGTTGTGCGTCGCATTTCCTGTACTGTTAAAGTGCAACAGTTATGTTGTTGCAATGCTAATGTCAATTAAAAGCGTTGCAAAATACTTACAAAATCAGGTGTATCAACTGGGTGCAGGAATTAAGGTGGCAGGGGTGGGTAGCATACAGAATACTAGGAAGCTGACAGCTGTCAAGGTGCTTAGGAAAAATAAAATATAGCCGGAATAGGGTGGCTCCTCCAAAGATAAGTACAGCTGTAAGCACCCAGTTGATTGCTATCATTGCGATCAATCGCCAGTCTTTTGCTCTTTGGCGGTGCGGCACGGGGCGCAGCCGTTACACTTTATATTAACGGTTAATTACCGAAATAAGTCTTAAAAAAACCATAATACTATATAAATAACATTGTTTTCGTTATCTACTTTCGATAAAAAAGTATATAACAATAGGCGGAATTTAATGCTAATAGTAAAACTTATTGAAAAATATCAAAGTTATTAATATAACTTAAAAACATCTTAAAAATTAAAATAGTTAATAAATTAATTAGTTAAAACCTTTTATGTTTATGCTGTTATATATTCATTAATTAATTTAATGTATTTATAACCTGCGTTACCTTGAGTAATAGCCTAGCTGGCGCCCTGGTGTCGGAGGCCGGTAATAGTCCTTTGCCAGCAACATAATATGGTTGTTAACCGAATGATCTCGGCTACTGCTCACGTAGCCGCGTGAGGTGCCCCGAGCACGCCGAATCAAGTTAAGCACTATGGCACTGCGGCACCGACATCCACTCCCCGAACAGCGCGACTAAACCAGCAGGTAGCCGCAATTGCCTTCAGAGACGTCGTAGGTGACGGATGTGAAGCCGGGTTGCCGGATGGCGGAGCCAAGAAAAGCGGATGGGGGTGGTTCGATGCTCAAGTGGGCCTAGACGAGTTTCTGAGGACGAAGACGATCACATTTCAGACGAATGGTAGTTGGAGCTAGAGATCTCGAATCACAATCACCAAGGCTGGGCAATTCTGACTTGATATCCCTGTCACCCAATATCTGGCAGTCAGGCTCCGCAGAGGAGTGTCTAGACTAGCCTCTATCTGTGTATATATATATATATATTAAGACCCGGTAGAGGTGCTTGAGGCAAACTCTGAAGTCGGGTTTAGACCCTACCAGCCTCACCTCTTTATCCAGTCGAATTGATCCCCCAAGTACAGATGTGCTCGCAAATCTCCAGACCTAGCGTGGCCTTCAAACAGCTCGGCCCTAGCAGCTCGCCCGCATAGCTGTCCAAGACGACCACTCTCCTCCGGCGAACGGACTTCTTGGTATGTCACGGTTCTCAGGAACTTGCCTACCCAAAGTCCGCCTGTATACCTAGAGGCGCCCCTGGTCGGAAGAACGTGATTTGTTCCGATACACTGTTATTAAGGTAGCTGTCAGTCTTCCACAGAATTTTCCCGTTTGGCTTTGCATCTTACCTTGTCACCGTACGACACGCAAGTCATGGGCCCTAGAAACAGAGCTCCGTAATTGTTCATCTTTTCCAGCGCCTCTCTGGGACGCGCTGTGAGGATCTGAACATGTTCGGATGCGTACTCGTCGGCAACCTGATAGCTCTCGTCCAGAGAATCAACAATGATCACCTCTCCTAGGTTCCTCCACGAGGCACTTGCAATAGGGGCGGTTACTAAGCCCTCGAGGAGCTTGCCGCAGTAGTCGATTGTTTTTCTGCCGACTTCCTCGGACGTGGTGATCAGGATGGCAGGGCTATCTGGACCATGCTCGGCCTGAGACAGTAGATCGGTTGCGACCATGAACGGATCTGCAGTCTCATCTGCGACAATCAAGATCTCTGTCGGACCGGCAAAGAGGTCGATGCCGATCTCGCCATAGAGCTGGCGCTTTGCCTCGGCGACAAAGGCGTTCCCCGGGCCGGCGATAAAGTTGACCTTCGGGACAGTCTTCATTCCGACCGCCATTGCTGCAACTGCCTGGATGCCGCCGAGAATGAAGATCTCATCCACCCCTGCAAGGTGCATGGCGGCTACGGTGGCATATGGGATGTTACCACGATCCGGAGGCGTGCACGCAACAGCTGTCTTCACGCCAGCTACCTTGGCAGTGAGGATGGTCATGTGCGCCGAGGCCAGAAGGGGGTAGCGTCCACCCGGGATGTATCTGCATGTCAAGAGTCAGCATTAGCTCCCATGGCGATGAGTCTATACTGACGCGCCGACAGAGCTGATGGGATTGTTCCTTTGCCCTAGAAAAACGCCACGGGCCGTCTCGATCTCGAAGCCCTGCAACGACTGCTTCTGAGCCAATGCAAATCTCCGCACGTTGGCCTGGACATCTTTGATGTCTTGGATAGTCTGCGCTGGGACTTGCGAGATGGCGTGTTCGATCTCAGCCTTCGACAGCTTGAATGACTCTGGCGACCAATTATCAAATTTCTCGCTGTACTGTCGGACCGCTGCATCTCCGTCACGGCGGATTGTGTCGATCACACCCTTGACTATACCGGGGACGTCGACCGACGACTGATTGGCAGGTATGGCAGGTCCTGGAGTGGCCTTCTTGTGATACGTGCGCGCCATGGTGTGCATTGTTCTCTGATATTGCCACCAGTGAGATTACAGGCACTATGTCGCATTGGATATCCGCTATCGAGTTTTATGTTGACCTTGAAATTGCTTACATTTGCCATGATCACGGACCGAACTGCCTACACTATTCCCTCCTACCTCGCTAGCCGTGAGATGGAAACCTCAATTCGGCGAAATCTTCCCCACCTGCCCCAAATCTTCCCCAGCGGCGCTCGTCTTCGGATGTGGGGGGAACGGAAGGTGGACCGCAGTCGAGGGGTCCACCAAGATCAGTCGCAAGCACTGGAGACAGCCGGGGACTAAGAAGAGGGGTCACTCGGGGGACGAGCAAAGGGTTAGTCAATGAACAAGCCGCCGTTGACGAACAAGTGCTGGCCGTTCACCCACCCCGCCCTCTCTTCGCACAAGAATGCAACCGCAAACGCCACCTCCTCCGGCTTCCCCATCCTCTTCCCCGCCGGCGTCGCGTCGATCGTCGGCTGCAATACCTTCATGGCCTCCTCCCCTGCAGCCAGGAACCCCTCCGTAGCCGTGGGGCCGGGCGACACAGCATTGACGGTGCACCCGTACTTGGGCGGCAGCTCCTTCGCCCAGACGCGCGTGAATGAGTCCACCATACCCTTGGTCCCCGCGTAGATGGTCTGCAGGGGTGGGGGCCCGCGGGAGCTGACCGAGCAGATGTTGACGATGCGGCCCCCGGCAGGCGGCAGGTGCCGCAGGGTGTGCTGCGTGAGCAGGAAAGCCCCGCGGCCGTTGAGGTTCACTAGCGAGTCCCAGTGCTCCATCGTCTGCTCCTCGAACGGGAGGTTAATTGCCAGAGCCGCGTTGTTGACCAGGATGTCTATGTGCCCAAACTCCTGGAAGGTAGCGTCCGCTAGTGTCCTGGGCCCCTCGACGGTGCTGATGTCCGCGCAGATGGCCACAGACTTCGTGGGCAGACTCGCAGCTACGGCAGTAGCATCCACGGATAAGGATGGGAAAGGGTAGTTGATCACAATGTTGGCGCCACGTGAAGCAAGCTCTCTTGCGATAGCAAGGCCAATGCCGCTGTTGCTGCCAGATACCACGGCCACTTTCCCCGCGAGGGTTTGCGGCACGGAGGGCGTGGCGGTAATCGAGGGGGTTGATGTCGTCGGAGACATAGCGAGTATGCCGCAGGCGTACCTATTTGAGCGCTTCTCTGTCAAGGATGCACTGGTGCTGCTGCTTAAGCATTGTGATGAGACCGTATTTAAGAGTTTCCTGTGACCAGGGCATTGTCTTTCTCGGAAAGTGGTTCGCACGACGCAATGGCAATAGTTCCTTCTGAGACGCGAGAAGCTAACAGAGCCGGTCTTGTGCAGGCCACTGTCAAAGCCCAGGCGAAGCAGGGGATAGCCTTAATGCTAATGCAATGCACTCGTTTCAACGTGCTAGGTCTTCCACGGGGCCATGCAAATGCGCAAGCGGTCCAGGAGACGGACCCATATGTAACGGACGGGGCCGCATAGCTCGCTTACCTTTACTTTCCTATTCGGGACATTTGGCAAAATTTCCTATTCGGGAACCCAACCATTCAGAGAGGGGGTACGCCACTATAACCCTCGTCCACTCCATTCGCAAGCTCCTTGCGTTACAACGAGGACACCAGGTACTTATTAATAAATAGCGTAACTTGGCAGCTAAAAAGTGGCGAGGCATCACCCCGCATGGCCCGATCTTCGTCGTCATCCGTCTGCTAGACTACTCGCCAACTTCTCGATCCTCATGCCAGTGAGCAAGACGCCTGATGAAGCCCCAACTCCATGTGGCGCGCCTGATCCTCCTGCCGAAGATGTACATCGGGAACCAGAAGATGATTACTGCCCCCGAGATCCCGGCCATCGCCCCGAAGGCCCGCTCATACCCGCTCTCCACAATCCACGGATTCGTGTAGAATGACAGGAGGAAGCCGAAGGCAGCTTTAAACAGGGCACCGTCAGCCAATCATCCCATTACCAGGAGGTAGCGGGGAACTTACACTTGAACGCCAGTTGTGTCACTGTTATCTCGCCCGCGACGGGGCGGTAGGCGTCGATGGCATAGACCAGGGTGACGTTTGTGCCTTGGACGATGGAGAAGTTCACTGTTGTTTCGCACCGTTAGCAACTCTTCCAGTGTGTCTCTTGTGAGGCAGGGCCGTACAGAAAGCAAGACCCAAGGTGGGGACCATCCAGTGCAAGCGCTGGCCGATGCCGACACCGTAGAGCACAAGAGAGAGCGGTGCCGTCACGAGACAGATCATCATGGCGGGTAGTCGCATCTCGGGCTCTCTGACTCCGCCGTTTCTCTGAGTTAGGAAGTCGGCGACCATGTCGCTGAAACGCCCTCCGAAGAACGCACCGATCATTGCACCTATAACAGCTGCTATGAAACAGAGGCCGGATTGCCAGGCTTCGAACTGATAGGCCTCGCTGAATGCCGATGCAAAGTTGGACGTGATGGCTACCAGGAATCCGATGGTGACAGCCATGACGAGGGTGGCCCACAAGACCGGTGGAAGGGTCAGCATGACGACCGGGCGGATGAAGAGCTTGAAGAAGGGCTCCTTCGTGTATACACCGGAGTATATCCGCAGACTCTGCCAGTAACTGAGTCTCTTTGGCGGTTCCGTGGATGAGTCCCTGCTTTTTCGTTCGGTGTGGACACACTCGGGGTCCAGACCCTCCTTGAGGGAACCCTCGGGGTCCAGACCCTCCTTGAGGGAACCCTCGGCTAGGATGTCGGGATCAAAGACAGCGCCTCCCCCGGCCAAGGTTGCTGCACGGTTGAACTCAGTCTCCGGAAAGGCGAAGATGACAAGTACCGTGCAGGTACCAATGAGGGCCACGGAAACCCAGTAGATGTACCGCCAGCTGTGGTTGATCATGATCAGTCCCGCGATGATGATGCCGCAGCCCACACCAGCCGAGAGTGCTGCAGTGTAGATGCTATCGGAATGGGTTAGTAATGTGTTCACAAGCTAGAGCGCCTAGTCTCCCTCAGAGACCGGGAACTTACGCCATGATGGCACCTCGCTCGTGGAGGAAGAAGATGTCCGAGATGGTCAACGGTGCGAGGCATTCGGCCGCCCCGGCGGCAAAGCCCATGATGATACGAGCCGCTAGAGAACTTCCGTAGGAAGTCGCCGCACCCGCCCATGCTGCTGTTGCCGTGTACAGACAGAATGAGAGGACGTAGGCCGGCCTGCGGCCAAATTTGACGATCAAGGGCATCCAGAACAGGTTGCCCATGCCCAGGAGGAGTGCAGTTGTAGTGAAGAAGTATGCGATCTTCGCAATCTTCGCAGAAAAATCTGGCCCGGGCGGCCCGTAAAAAGAGGTCGTGATGTCGATAATGGCAACCGAGGGCCCCGCTGCGAGAAAGTTGCTGAAGAAGATGGCGCAGGAAACGAGAACGGCAACGTACACCCGGTAAGGGTAAGACCTGAGCATGTCCTGTTAGCGGAGGAGCATAAAATCGCCATCTTGGAGAAACGATACCATGCAAGAGGGTCGTTAGGGTCCGTTGTCGGAGTCGGCACCAAGATGATCTTGTTCGTTTCGTGGTGACGAAGCCGGACATTTCCCAGAGTCTCCTTTCTTACTCTTTCGACCCGTAGTTCGGCCTGCGTCTCAGCCTGTATCTCGTCGGTGGCCATGACGCTCTTCTTCTGTCTTGGTATTTCTCGTGATAGTGTGAAGCTATTGTTTACAGGGGTCAAACATTCGAGCTACAGAGATGGAACGGCCCCTATCGAGCGCGGCAACATGCACATCTTGTGGGGTCATTGTCATATTTGAGCCATTGTGGGAACGCGTATTCTGCGACAGGCTGCGAGCAGCACCTTTTCTTGAAACGCGCGCTTGGATGTGGACTGGGGGTTTGGGGGAGTGGAGCCTGGGCAAAAGGGATGTGGTCCCGCAACGCCCGACGCAGTGCCATCGTGAAAGAGTCACTACCCCATGGGGTTAGGGATGCCGGCGTCTTAGCTAGGACCAACTCTATTTCACTCAAGTAGGGGATTAGTGGCATATCTTCCCCCTCCATTAAGAGTACAGAAAAAGATTCGATCTTCAGAATCCTGGTGCGAACTAATTGGGCATTTCCCTTTCTGGTAATTGCGGCAAAATGGCGAGCGAGAAGCGCACCTTTACGACGGAGAGGCTCCCTCCTAACTTCCCCATCATCTGGAAGGGGGAGACCGGCTATGAAAAAGCGCGGATCGGCCGTGTCTTCAACTTCCGGCGTCCGGAACGTTATCCCGTCGCCGTGATTGAAGCTACTACCGAGGACCACATCGTGGAAGCCGTCCGCCTGGCCAACAGGATCGGCTGCCGAGTTTCGGTCCGTTCCGGAGGCCATAGCTGGGCCGTCTGGAGCGTCCGAGACGAGGCAATTCTGGTCGACCTCGGCCAATACCATGAGTTTTCTCTCGATGAGAAGACCGGAATCGCCAAGGTGTCGCCGAGCACCACGGGACGCATGACCAACACGCTGCTGGAGGCGTACGGACGTATGTTCCCTGGTGGCCACTGTCCAGAGGTCGCACTTGGCGGGTTCCTCTTGCAAGGCGGCATGGGATGGAACTGCAAGGCAAGCACGCCGTTTACAAATGCTGCTTTATTTCCTGTGCGCTGACTAAAGGAAGAACTGGGGCTGGGCATGCGAGAGAGTGCTGGCCGTCGATGTCGTCACAGCAGACGGAAGGAAGCTCCACTGTGACAAGAAGGAGAACAGTGATCTCTACTGGGCGGCTCGTGGTGCAGGACCTGGTGAGGATGTCACAAGTACCCTACTAATACAGGTTTCTAACCTGTCCTTACCTCACCAGGATTTCCGGCCATTGTGACGCGATTCTACCTTCAAACCATGCCCAGGTTCAGCCACATGCGCTCTTCTGCTTACATTTATAAGAAGGAAGATTATCGCAAAGCCCTTGAATGGATCCTCGGTGTATGAGCTTTGTTCTAGTCGCTGGTCCCTTCACTAAATATTTGATAGATCACGTCAACATATGACGAGGGCACCGAGATCGTTGCCGTCGCCTCCTATCCTCCCGGACGCCCCGAGATACACGTCATGGTCCTCTTGCTCACTTTTAAGAACAGTGAGAAGGAAGCACGTGCCGCGCTGCAACCAGCAGAGGACTCGGCGCCGCCTGGATACGTTGACACGTGGTTCTGCAGGGAGACTTCCTTGAGCAAGGAGTACGACGACCAGCATGCCGCCAATCCAATGGCGCACAGGTACTGCACCGATAATTGCTATGTTCGTAACGATGCCGACGTCGTCTCCGTCCTGGAGGATGCCTTCACGACGCTGCCTTCTAGAAAGTCCTTTTCACTATGGTACTCAATGGCTCCGTGTTCACGTCGCAGTGCGGAGAAGGGCACAATGGATGATATGGCACTCTCCATGCAGAGTGACCACTACTTTGCCGCTTACACTATCTGGGAGGATGAGACTGACGACTCACGATGCCAGGGGTGGGTCAAGGAGATCTGCAGGAAAGCGGAGAGGTTCTCAGAGGGGAGCTATCTTGGAGACGCAGACTTTCAGGTCCGCAGGACCATGTTCTGGGAGACCGAACAAGGTCGGAAGCTCATGAAGATCAGGAGGGACTGGGACCCCAATGGTAGAATTGCCGGCTACCTGGATGGCGGGGACAAGAGCGGCGTCGAAGGGCTGGCAAATGTGCACGAGTGGAAGAACTCTAAGATAGAGCCAAGGACATCTAATGGGGACAGCAAGCCTAACTAAGGTAGATAGCTATCTCTATTATAGACTGAAACCTGCGTCTATGACGGCATTCTGCCCCGTCACCGTTTTCGATGTTACATACGTCTTTACCTGTTCCGCCACGTCGTCGACAGTGGCAAACCGTTTCAGTTTGTTCTGTTCCTTGACAGCCCCAAGTCGCTCTGGCGGGAAAGAGAGACCCCAGTCCTATTTTTGGTTAGTATATTCTACGGAGAACAAGAAGGCAGATGACGCGAAGAGCACATACAGTTAGCAGTACACCTGGAGAGACGCAGTTCACTCTAATCGCGGGAGCCGCAATTACAGCTAAGGATTTGATGAGATGGATCTGGGCGGCCTTGGTGACGGCATAAGGCTATAGAGGGTATAAACACAATGATCAACATACAAAGCAGGGCCCGTGCCTTGACATACCAAGCTACTTCCACTAGGCTTGCAACCCGCTACGCTCGCCGTGCTCACGAACATAGCGGCTCCCTCCTCACGAGCGTTGCTCTCCTCCAGCCACTTTTTGGCCGCGTGGAAAAGCCACAGGTGCGACTTGACGTTCACTGCGAAGCACGTGTCCCAGTCGTCTTCGTCAACTCCATCGTCCAGGTCTGAGAAATTCCGCATGCGTGTCCACCCGACGTTCGAGACGACGACGTCGAGTCGGCTTCCGGAAGCCGCAGCTGCATCCTCCACGAGACGGACTACTTCCGACTTCTTGGACAGGTCGGCCTGGATGGCATGGAAAGTCGGCGGAGGGAGCGCGTCCGTTGGCCGGCGAGAAAGCCAGGCGTCTCTGAGCTCCCTGACTAAGGCACCTGCTCGCTCTGCGTTTTTGGAGTAGTTCACCGTGACGCTCATCCCCAACTCGAGGGCTAGGACCCGGGCGATGGCGGCTCCTAGCCCCGCGCTAGCGGCGGTCACGAGAGCGGCTTTGCGGGAAGACATCTGCGGAATGGCTCAGCGGGCTGAATTTCCCGATCTCCAAGACTCGTATGTAAATGTTACTCACAGGTGATTATGTGGCAAGCTTAGCTTATCTACATCCCCTTGTCTGAGGATCAGGAAGTCGAGCATACACTCGCCAGCGTTCAAAGTGGTTACAGCTACCATAGCCTGATCACCGGGAGCACCATTGTCCCCGGGTGTGCGTTGCCAAGGCCTGCTAAGCGAGCCATTGCCGATGCTCCCAGCACACTCACAGAATGGCTGGTGGGACCACGCCTCCGCGCGACGTTACGACCACATCCCGCGCTTCCCCTACCGTACCATTACCGCACGGGTGACATGGAAATAGTTGATGCTCGCAGCAAGTAATTCTGTATCTGTTTGGACAGCCTGGAGATACTCGGGCTTGAAATTGCGTAAATGTGCAATATACTCAAAGCACCTCTTTCTGCGGACATAGTTAAGGACTCTCCGTACAGAAGATCCAGCATGTAGCCTGATCGGATAGTTGATTTTCTCCTTCACTTCTGCAGAGGCTCCGGAAAGCTTGTTAGATCAGAGAAGAATGGCTTCTACTGACGTCTTACACACAAACGGTACGGGCAGCACCAACGCTTCCAATGGCACTCCCAACGGCGTCAATGCTGCTTCTAACGGCACTCTTGCCACTTCCAGTGGGACGTCGGAAGCGGATTCTCACGGTCTCCGTGTTGTCATCATAGGTGCCGGAATCGGTGGATTGACCGCTGCAGTCTACCTTCGAAAGCAAGGGCACAAGGTAACCTTGCTGGAGCAGTCACGGTTCGCTAATGAACTGGGAGCTGCCATGCACCTGGCTCCTAACGCAAACGGGTTGCTGCGACGTGTCGGCATCTATGTTGAAGTCATCAACGCCAATCTGATGGAGAGGGTGAGTCTCTTGATTTGATCGGTCCCTGCACGCAGACAACTGAGCCGGGGTTGATCATCGTTACAGATCACCGAGTATGACGCGGATAACAGCATCACTCGCGAAGCTGATCTCACAGAGGCCAACAAGATATGGCAGCACCCCTGGCATCTGGTCCATCGTGTCCACTTGCATGAGGAGCTCAAGCGGCATGCAACTTCCTCCGAGGGAGAAGGTGTGCCTGCAGAGCTGAAGACATCCAGCCGCGTAGTCGATATCGACCCCGCTACAGCCACTGCTGTGCTGGAGAGCGGAGAGCGCGTCCAGGGCGATGTGGTGATTGGCGCCGACGGGGTGCATGTGAGTTATCCGTCAGCCGTCTTGACTCAGTGCACGGTCGCTTGGCGCATCCGTCGGCCTACGAGGGTATGCAAGTGCCAGAAGACTGGTGTTAACATCATAACAGTCAGTAGCTCGTGCCAAGGTCCCCGGCGGGAGTATCACCACTAAGCCGTCTGGCAAGAGCGCATTCAGGTTCCTCGTATCCCGCGAGGCGGCGCTGAATGACCCGGTAACAGCGCAGTTTGCGCAGAAGAACGGCCAGCTGATCATCTGGTACGGCCCTGACAGGCGCGTGATCATGTATCCGTGCGATCGTAACAGGCAGCTCAACTTTGTGTGCATCCATCCCAGAGAGGAGAGCGATCCGGGCAGGATCGATGGTAAGCACGCCGCAAAATACACTGGCAGATTCCGAGATGCTAACAATCATCGAGACTGGAACACCGGTGGCAACAAGGCCAAGCTGCTTGAGGTATATCGGAACTTCGATCCGGCTCTTCTCGCGCTGCTGGGCATGGCAGAGGCAGGCTCGCTGAAGGTCTGGGAGCTGCTTGATATGGACGTGCTGCCGACATGGGTCAACGACTGCCTGGCCCTTCTCGGCGACGCGGTCCACCCCTTCCTTCCTCGTAAGCACGGGAGTCGATGTTGTATGCTCTTTGGACCCTCTGCTAACATTCTTTTAGATCAGGGGCAAGGAGCCGGCTGCGCCATGGAGGATGCAGCTGCGCTGGCCGTCGTCCTCCGGCGAGGCACGAAGCCAGAAGACGTCCCAGAACGGTTGGGGCTGTACCAGGACATCCGCTACGAGCGCGCAAACAGAATTCAGGAGTACTCGAGACTGGCAGGGAGGGATCTTGGGGGCGAGAAGCTGGACAGTAAGCTGCCTCCCGAGCAGGCTGTGCAGTGTGTTGCGACTAACGCTTTGACTGCAGTGATGGAGTACACAAACTATAATTTCGGCCACGACGAGTGGGATCACTCCGTTGACTTTGTTCGCAAGTGGGAATGGAGCCGGAAGCCCAACCTATACTGGCGGATGCCCATCTCTTTCGGCCCCTTTCCGGGCCCGCGTCAGAGCTTCGAAGGGAAGCCTAGGGTGGCCACTCATTCGACGTTCACCACGGCTTCGGTGAAGTTCAAGACCTCGAGAACGCTGCTGCAGAACCTGTTCCCTTCGCCTTCGTTCCGGTTCAAGAGTCCAGGCACTGTAGTCTACGCCAGCTTCTCGCAGACGACATTGAACAAGATGGAGTGGCTTGGCGGATCCGGGTATCGGCACTTCGGTCTCTACATCCACGGCGTGGAATACGTCACAAAGACTGGGGAGGCTATCGACGGGACATTCCTGCCGATCCTCTTCGAGAGCCTGACCGACCCCATTATCAGCGGACGCGAGGAGCTCGGGATGCCCAAGCTCTACTGCGCCATTGACATCTGGCGCCGAGAGAAGAGCTACAGGATCCAGACAGGCTGGCAAGGCGCCAATTTTGGCTCCGTCGAACTCAAGGACCTGAAGGAGGTTGATCCGGGCAGTGACAAGGGCACTATCGGTGGAGAAGACGACCAGGGCATTTTTGCGTACAAGTACATCCCCAGGGTTGGAGAGCGCGGCAAGGCTGACGTCGAGCACGCCATCTTTGTGCCGCACTCCGACGAAGCCAACGTCGTTCCAAGCAAAGTTGAGAGGGTATTCAAGGCCGAGCAGGCGAGCGTGTCCTTCGACCCACTTGACTGGGAAGCGTTGCCCACCCTTCACCATATCATCTCAAGGCTGGCCGAGATCCCTGTCTACAAGGTCGTGGGTGCCAAGGTTGTCGAGGGAGTGGGCGTGCCTGATGTCTCCAGTGCAAGGAGGATTGACTAAGCTATGCTATCCTAGTGTATTAGTGTAACCCATGTCATTCCATATATTCAATATCGCAGAGTAGTCATTAGCTTAATCAGTAGCTGTTACATGTCACTACTCATGTGTTTCATGTGGATGCTTTGGGCTGGCCTGCGCTCCGTAGACTGACGGCACAGAGCCCTCCATGCAAGCTCGGGAGGATCTCCCCCACATCGGGACAGTGCGTCTTTCTTGGCTTAGCTTCCTCACGGTCATTCTTCCACTGCTTTATGCACTTTGGCAGGACAAGTACTCAAAGCCGGGGTAGTCGATCAGTTTGCCCTTTGAAGAACTCTCAGTAGCTCTTCTAACAGCGTGTTAACGTCCCTTACACTATGCCCGCATCAGACCCCTCCAAGGATATCCGCCAGATCCGTCGCTTCATAACCACCCACACTTCAGATGGCAAACCTACCTTCTCGGACGCGATCCCAGAGGAGGCGCCCTTCAAGGTCCTCCCCGATGGCGCAGAGTTCGCTCTCTGTTATGCCACGAACACGTTTCCCGTCAAGATGACCGGCGACACGGATCTGGCGACATATGAGCAGCACACTAAGAACCTTCCTGGCATTACCATCTCCACGGGCTCGGTCCTGCGAGTAGTGGATATGAGGCCGGGCGCCCTGTCGCCCATGCACCGGACCATCAGCCTCGATTATGGGGTCGTTCTTGAGGGAGAAGTCGAGCTGATCCTGGACACCGGGGAGTCACGGTTGATGAAGAGAGGCGATATCTCAGTCCAGCGCGGGACAAACCATGCCTGGAGGAATACTAGCGAGACCGGCTGGGCCAGGATGCTGTATGTGCTACAGCCGGCGGAACCGCTAGTTTTCGGGGCACGGGTGCTAGACGACAACACGGAGGCAACGATTCCAGGGCACAAGTAACACTCGACAACTGGCCGCACGGCGTGTCGTTTGCCAGAGAGATGGGACAAAGCGTGGAGGGGAGAGCGTGGCTGTGATAGGATAGAGGGTAGCGTCGGTATCGAAAGGCGGCATGTAGTTACCTTGGGCTGGCTTCTGCCAGGAGATTCCCTTCTTAAAATCGGCCTTATTTTTGACGTATGCCTACGCCCTGCGGAGTAGTTGCAGCCAGAGCCGTTAGATCGTCAGGTAACTTTAAGTACCCTTTACCCGACTTGGAATGGATCCATAAACAATAACAAAATGTTAAAAATACGGCCTAGACTAATATTTACTTATCAGATCAGGCCTTATATTTGACGTATGGCTTCTCCTGCGGCGCAATTATCTGACGAATGGCCAAGGACGAATCGGCAGGAAAGGGACGACTGTTGATCATCACCTGTCACGAAAGCTTTGCAGGGGCTGTGTCCCGCAGCTGCAACAGCTACTAGCCACAAAATTTCGCTTGCCGTGCTAACTACTTGTTTCAGGTGAGATAGCGTCGTTACGCTACACTTTCACAATATTCATACCTAGCTTTACCTTAAAAGAGCTGCCGTTCAGCGAGAACAAACCCCCCTCGGATTACATCTATATATCTTTGTTTAGGAGCGCATACAGTTTGTTCGGCAGTTAAATAAGAAGTTGTCAGCTTCTTGAAGATGTTGCTGGCTTATACGAAAGAGAAATATTTCCAAACCCGCACTTGGTTCAGGCTGTACGGCTTGGAGTCGGCTATCCTCCACGTATTCGCCGACTCGGAGGTCTGGTGCATGGCACGCCTGCTCGTCGACTGCGATGTGATGGAAACCGAGATGTTTAAGTTTTTCCGACAATCGGAAACCTCCTCATGCAACGCAATCGCAGTGGCGGTAGGTTTTCAAAAAGTGAAATGGAATAGAAACCAGACTAAGCATTTTTCTAGGGAACTCTTATCGCCACAGTCACCATCGCATCCATGGTGTTACCGTTCACTAGCCAGGTTCATTGGATAGTTCATGCCTTATGGCTCCTAAGCCTCGTTACGGGCTTAGTATCCGTGCTCTGCGCGTGTAATCTGCAGACAGCTATTAGCAGGAACCTAAGCTACGACCGGCTAAGGGGATGGTTGAATGACAAACGGGAAAAGCCCACGCGAGGAGACACTGGCAGCAAAACGGAAGACGTTTTCTATGTGCCCGACCTTAC
The DNA here is from genome assembly GCA_004155915.1 of Monosporascus sp. CRB-9-2. Taxonomy (NCBI): domain Eukaryota; kingdom Fungi; phylum Ascomycota; class Sordariomycetes; order Xylariales; genus Monosporascus; species Monosporascus sp. CRB-9-2. The sequence continues at coordinate 81,679 of QJOA01000098.1, forward strand.
TGCCGTCCTTCTCATTTCGGCCCCAAAGACTCTTATTCACTACTCTCTGACTGCCTATATCATTGGCCTTTATACCTATGTTGGGCTTGTTTGGAAAGATCAGCTAGCCTTCGAAGCTGCTGAGAATAGCAGACGGAATATCTTCATATGTTTCACTATTTGTATCTCGGTTTTCTATCCCTTATACTGGCTCTCTGGTCTCAGCAATCAGTGTAAGAACGGCACTTATCACGTTCATTGGGAGAAACTTAATAACGCGAGGAGAATTGGTGGATGTAGAAGTTTTAACTGCATTGCGAAGAGCGTGTCACGACCTGGACCGGGACCGACCCCACCTGCAGCCTCAGTGGAGCCAGTAATAGTCAGTCGCCAGCATAGCCAATCAGGAAGGACCTGAGGACCCGGATAGCCGGGACCTCGGGGACCATGAAGGACTCGGGACCATGGGGCACGGCAGGCAGTCTCGAGTATATAGATCGGGACGCAGGGCGTCTCCTTGAGGGCTTTGGTTCCTCAAGCAAGCAATATTAAGTTAATGGGCGCGAAATTGATGATCTTCCCCGGAATCGTGACCCTCGCCGAACCGGCGTCAAAGGTGAAGGACGGTAGGGCTGTAGCCAGCTACGGCCCAGGCGGGAGCGTCCATGAGCCAACCTCTCGTCGAGCCAGACCTATGACTACATCATCGTGGGCTCCGGTGCCGGGGGTATCCCGCCGGCCGATCGCCTAAGCGAGGCCGGCAAGAGCGTCCTCCTCATCGAGAAAGGTCCCCCGTCCACCGGCAGATGGGGGGGGGGGGCCATGAAGCTCGACTGGTTTGTGACCACGATGCCTACGCGTTTCGACGTGCCGGGCCTCTGCAACCAGAGCTGGGTTGATCCGGTGGGTGTGTCGTGCACCGACGTCGACCAGATGGCGGGCTGCGTACTTGGCGGCGGCACGGCCGTCAACGCCGGGCTGTGGTGGAAGCCGCATCCTGCAGACTGGGACATCAACTTCCCGGCTGGGTGGCAGAGCAAGGACATGGCCAATTTCACGGAGCGCGTGTTCTCGCGTATTCCCGGCACGACCATGCCGTCAATGGACGGGAAGCGTTATCTTTCCCAGGGTGTCGACATGCTGGGCGGCAGCCTCGGTAAAGCTGGCTGGAAGTTCATCGTGCCCAAAGATCACCCGAAACAGAAGCACCGGACGTACGGCCACAGCACCTTTATGTACTCGGGCGGAGAGCGGGGCGGGCCGTTGGCGACGTACCTCGTCAGCGCCAGCAGCCGCAAGAACTTTACGCTGTGGACGCACACCGTGGCGAAGCGTGTCGTCCGCACTGGTGGCCATGCAACGGGCGTCGAGGTTGAGTGCAATGAAGGCGGCCATGCAGGCGTCGTATCGGTGACCCCCAACACAGGTCGCGTGATTCTTGCCGCCGGGTCCTTTGGATCTGCGAGGCTGCTCTTTCGAAGTTTTTTTATTTTTATATATATATAATTTTTTTAGGGGTGGGTGGTTGTACACGGGGATTGTTTCTGCATGCATTCTCCTATCTTCCAGTCATGCGTGAGAGCCTACCATGCCTTGGGTAATGTGTACCGCAGCTGACATGGCCAACCCACTCATCCCGACGTGGTGTTCTACGACTATTATGGGGCATGGAGGACTCCGATCCCCGATGACAAGGAGAAGTATCTCGCCAACCGGACCGGGCTCCTCGCCCAGGCGGCCCCCAATATTGGCCCGATCGTGAGTTCTCCCAACCACGAAGGGTGGGCTGAGGTAACTGATCTTGTCGCGCACGGCTGCACTAAAAGACTGATTGTTAAGTGCAAGACCTTATCTTGCTAGTACTTAGCTGACAGATCTTGATGAGGTAACCCTTGGCTAGCTGACAGCTACTGCGCCCTACCCCAATGCAATACCAGGTGGGTTCGCAGAGTTCACTCGTTTGATTCTCTTGAATTTCTTTTCTATTTTTTACCCCCTGTACGTCCCTTTTTACCCTAGGAACCATTATAACGCTTTAATCTGAACCTCCCAGCGGAGGCAAAAGGCATGATATAATGGTCCCTATTTACGTTATGAAGCCGGAGGCTAAAGGTGTCGGGGGCTCTCCCCGTCGGCAGAACGTTGTGGGACCACGGTACTCTACACCAGCCAACTATGCGATTGATGAACGTGGCTGGACCCTAGGGTACTGCGCAGTGAGGGGGCTCACAGAGCATCTCCATTCAATCACCGTTGATTTCCTTTGCCTTTTTTGGTTCTCCCCAAGTACAGCATCTCCCCGACCTAGCCTTCAGTATTCTCCGCCAATATCATATCTGAATATCCTGTCGTTGATCTTCCCGCCCGTAGCTCGCCATGTCCGATGTGCTGCCTACCGTGCTTGTCAGCAAATGGGGTCTCAAACATCTAGCGGCGTCGCTGACCGTCACCACGCGTATGCCGAAGAACATCGTGGTGATAAACATCTGTTCCGTCCGGTCATTGTAGACGACGCGCTGGCTGCGGTCAAGGTGCCGATTTACCAGGCGATACGGTGGCACGCGGCGATGGTCCACCGGCCAGCCCCGAGGGCTGGGGTTTCTCTGGGATGGTGTCGAAATCGGACTTTCTGTACTCTCTACGTTTGAAGCTGATTGCGGCTCCGAATGATAGAGTTCATAGTCTGCCAGGACAGGACGCAACGCCCTAACGTTTGCCGTGGTGGTCACGGACATGGCTGGATGCCGAACTGGCTGTGTGCAAAGGGCAACAATGACAGTACAGCTTAATCAGCGCTGGCTCTCGCACTCGGGCATTTTTGGGGTTAGATGCAGTGATGAGCGACCAGAGAGAATGAGCGCTCCTGAGAGTTGCATGCTGCATCGGGTGGTGGGCGGCCCCATCCACCGGCTACGCGGCCCGCGCCACCCACACGGCATGTGGTTCCGAGACCCCAAGGAAAGAAGCAGACCTGTGAGCTTAGGTATAGAACACCTTAGGGTGCTTTCTCCAGACTCTCCAGCCGCGTGCAGACCGATAGCGGATCTAGCAGGTGATGCAGCATGTCGAAATCCGCCCGCCCATTCCCAAAGCTCCAAGACACCCTGGCAGACGGCCGGCTGGCCAATGTCTTCTTCCGCCGTGACCAGCTGCGTCGGCTCCAAGAGAGTCTGCTGCAGCATAAGGACGCCCTTCTCGATGGCATTGTCAAGGACTCGGGGAATAGCCTCTCGGAGGCGTTTGCAGAATTGTACATGACTCTTTCAGCAGTCAAACTGTACCATGACGAGCTGGACCCGCAAGAGCAGCTGGCGGCCGAGTACCGGATCGCTAAGGGGCGGGATGCTGCTGATGCGCGAGAAGGCATCGGAATAGTCCTTCTCGTCCCCCAGAAACACACCTTCGTATACTCAGTACTCGTACCGCTTGCTGCCGCCATTGCAGCCGGGAACTGTGTGGTCATTGTGGTGAGTTCTGGATATGCAGAGATTGCACAACCAAGACTGACCGTGTACGCCTTCTCACAGCTCGAGCAGACTCTGCTAAGTCTCCCCCCGATTATTTCCGATATCCTCCGGGATTCCCTGGATCGAGATGTCTACGAGACTGTCCAGGCAAGACCAAAGGACGTCGAGGCGAACTGCATCCAAGTCATTCAAACAGGAGATACAGACGCAGAAGCAGCGAGGATGCTCCTCTCGCCGTCGATGTCTCTCGTAATCGCCATAGTCGATCGCACAGCCGATCTGGAAGAAGCCGCAAGGACCCTAGTCGATGCGCGAATGAAGTTCGGCGGGAGATCTACTTACGCTCCCGACGTCATACTGGTGAATGAGTTCGTTAAGCAGGACTTCCTGAATGCCGCCGTGAGGCATTCGATAATATACATGACAGAGGAGAACGGTAGTCTTTTCGACAAGCAGAATCGTCTGAGTGGTGGTGAGTCGAAGATTGGTAGCGGAAGAACGGATCAAAGCAGCATTAGGACCATCACGTCTGGAGCGAACAGCAGCATCCTGGACATCGCGGACAGGTAACCACTTAACAAACGCTCAGCTGCCCCACGCCTCAACACGGAGACTAACAAGTGTACCAGGAATACGTTACCTTCTCTAGGTAAAGTTTCGCAGAGATCTCTCTATGTCCATGGGGTCAGCAGTCTCGATGATGCCGTCGAAGTTGCAAACGACTTGTCTGGGGAGACTCTCCTCGCCGTATATTCGTTCGGTGATCTGCCCAGCTGCAAATACTTGCTCCAATTCACCTCAGCATATGCTGGCTTCGCGAACTTGATCCCGACAGGGCTCCTCGGTATGCCTCCAGCCTCTTGAGTACTAATCAGAGGACCATTGCTGACTTGGCTGTGACTTTTCCAACAGTTGGACCAGCTGCCGCGAACGATCATCCTTTGACAATCTCGCCACGATATCCATCAAGCCTGTTTAGTGCTCCACGTCCAAGGTTCACGGAGAAGACTGCGCTCTCTCTTGAACTATCGAAAATACTGGATAGCCGGCAGACGGGGCCGGCCGTAGAGGCAGCGCTGCTGAAGAAGGTCGAGGTGGAGGATAGAGCGCCAGTTAGGCTCATCACTGGATACTTCGAAGGGGCATTTCTTGTTGGGTTTGTCACGAAAATGACGCCCGTTATCGTTGGATTGGGTGCTCTTGCTTATCTTGGCATTAAAAAAGCGGTTGTTAGGCTCAGCAAGTGAGTTTAATCGACAGACAATATATTACAATGCAAAACGTTAGTATACCCAACTGTCTTTATCAGCTTCACCTACTGGAAACTGCCTTGTCTGTATAGCCCCTCTATATTTCTCTCTCCTGCAATTACTATCATTGCCGTCTCTTCCATACTCATTCAACCCGTGAAGTGTCCTGCATAGCAGTACTCAGGGCTTGTGACGTGAGATCAGACCAAGACCCACGTCTCCTCCGACTCCCTCCAATGCCGTGGTCACGCCCCACATCCCGAAGCCTCTAATCCGCCACCAGGAGAGGTAGTTAACAACCTAAAGCGCCAAGAGCTGGTCAGGGACCACGCCAAAAGATGTAAGCCCGGGTCAAGTCACAAGCTGTCGGCTTCAGACACCTTGAATATTGTAGCCGCTGCGACTGTTGCTATTCTGACTTACGGCTATCCTTCTTGCAACATGCCTCTGACGCCAGTGCATTTCTTCTCCCATGGCTCGACCATGATGCTCGGCGAGGAGTCCGAATCTGCAGACTACTGGAAGAAATGCGGCGATGAAGCGCTGGCCCATGGGCTCAAGGGCGTCGTGGTAATGGTGTGTATAGCAGACTGGCTATTCCACGACGGTTGTCGCAGGCTGTTTCACCGCGGTGCGCAACTAACACGTCTTAGGGTGCGCACTGGGCCGCTCACTCGGACGCCATTGAAGTGGCCACCAACCCGACGCCGAAGAAATCCCCAGTGGCATACGTGCATCCTTCCAAGTACAAGGACTACGAGCTCAACCCGGACCTGGCGACAGCCGAGCGCTGCGTCTCTCTGCTGCGAGACGTAGGCTTTAATGCGAACCCCAATCCGTCCTTCGACTGGATCCATGATACCTACCTTATCCTAATCCGGATGTTTCCCAACGGGTGTCCCCCCACGACCATCGTCTCCATGAATCCGCGGTACGACCCGCACTACCACATGCGCGTCGGACTCGCTCTCAGACCTCTGCGCGCCGAGGGCTACCTCCTTATCGGCTCGGGAGGCGCGGTCCACAACCTGTACCGGAACGTGTGGGATCCCATGATCCTGTGCGGAGACAACTTCGCCCAGCCGACCCCACCGGGGCCGTGGGCGCTGGAATTCCGGCAGAGCGTTGAGGACGTGATGAGGAGAGGTGGCGGGCCGAGATTGCGCAGGGCCGTCACGAGGCTGATGAAGCATCCTTTGTTCAGAGACGCGCACGCGACGGATGATCATTTCATGTCCATGTGCTTTGCTGCGGGAGCGGCGGGGACGGCGGAAGACGAGGGCGCGCCTGGTGAGTTTGGCGCGGAGGACTGGGAGCTGACCAACATGTGCAATAGTCAGTACACTATCGGGACTTGGAAGGGATATGCTGTCAAGGCAGCGGCGTAAGACCGCGATGCTGTAGCCGTGTGGGCATGGTTGCACTTAGTTCCGACCGATAGTTTTATTGACTATGACTGCCTGCACGGCACAACAAGGCTGTTTGTACATCATGACTGTTACTATATTTACGTTATGTTCTGTCCTCGGTTGTGGATTATCCAGATTCTTGAGGCTTGGGCGGGTTTCCGCAGTAGTGTCATGTATTATTACTAGGAAGACATCAATTTGTGGTTGGCATAGAGTCTTACTTGAGAATGAATTCAGTTCCAACGTTCTAGACCGCACAAATTATATGGAGAAACTATCCCACTGTAGAACAACAGACTAAATAAATTATCCTTACACCGTCATCTGTTCCGGCGGGATGACAGGCAGCACAATATAGTTCGCCTCCTGGGGGCCGAAGCAGATATGGTTGAGCCCCTGGAACTTACTTGGCGACCTAAACATGCAAAGTCAGCCACGTTTCGCGATGACAGCTCCGAGCTGAGAATATAAGGGGTCTTACCGGTCGACAGGATCATCGTGTTTGAACACGCCGGATCCCTGAGTGTCTCCGCTGGCCACTTCCAAGACTAGCCTTGCGCCCGGCTCAAGTACCACGCAGGTCGGCCAGACTTCAACGTCGACGTCATAGACCTCTCCCACCACGACCGGAGACACGTCGGTGCTCAGGTACTCTCTCCACGGGAGATATGGCCTGTGCTTGCGATGGTGGGTGGCCACTTTCCGGAGACTAACCCTTAGCCACCCCTTGGTCAATGGCACCGGATCACCAGCCGTGCCTGTGTAGAAGACCTCCTTCCCTTGGGGAGAGATATGGCGGAGCGTGATGAAGAGATCAATGTCGGAAGGCGTGGGGCCACGAGGCTCCGGGGTCGCGCTCACGCAGAGATGTGCCACGATGTTGCCGGCGATCTCTGTCTCCTGCTGGAAAGGCTCCGTGCTGAACTGGATAAAGCGTGGATCTTCGAGGGTCCCCAGGGCCAGGTACGTGAGCTTCTGTCGCCTCTTGCTAGCCGCTTGTGCCGCATGGACATCTGGCGTTAGACCCTTGTCGCGCGTGAGGTACCACTTCGTCCACTGCGTGCGAGCGATGGGCCATTCGTTCTCCATGCGTCGAGGGAACGTCTGCTCGGCCTCTGGGTTGTTGAAGCCCACGTCGCCTTTCCGCAGCACCAGGTCTACAGGCGGGACATGTCCGGTCGTCCACCCCACGCGGTCCTCGTCCTTAAGGAAGGCGTCGAGGAAGGAGAGCTGGATGTCTACTTCCTCCTTGTAGTAGAAAGGTAGGTCGTGGCGGCCAGTAATCATGCGTAGCCATTTTCGCTCCGAGCCAGCGTGGACGTAGCCTTCGATGTTACCGCGGAGATGCAGCAGAATGCCGCCCCAGTTACCCACGGACAACAAAGGAACTTCGATGTCGCCCAGGTCGTACTCCTTTGACGCGTAATACTCCTCGTCGCGGAAGCGGTATTTCTGGTTGTCAATTGTCTGGTCCTGGCGGTTCTGCGCTCGCTCTTCGGCGGAAAGGTTGCCTTCGAGCGACTCAGGGGCTGACGGAGGCCGCTTAGGCCCTTCACCCGCAATGTCCTTGATCGTGATAATTGGTTCGTCACGGGGTCGACCGTACTGGTTTGCGACGACCTGTCGATTCCACCAGTACTTGATGAAGTTGCTCGATAGGATCCCGCCGTGCCGGCACCGGTCACGATAATAGTCCGACATACCCTCCCACGGGATCATCGCTGCGAGGCCTTTCGGTCTCCGAGCAGCTACCCTCCACTGGCTACCGGCATAGTAGCTGATGCCCAGCAGACCGACTTTGCCGCTAGACCAAGACTGATCGGCGCACCATTCTACGACTTCGAAGAAAGCTTCGCTGGTGCCACGGGACATAGTGTCGAGCCTGCCCATCGATTGTCCGATGCCGCGCTCGTCTGCGCGTACAACCGCGTAGCCATGGCTCGTCCAGAAGCCGGGATCTGGTGTCTCCCAAGCGGAATGGGCAGACTTATGCTCAGGATTCACTTCCGAGAAAGACTTTGCGTGAAAACTAAGTGTCATATTCGCTTAACACACAGAACTCCACTGGTGATAGGAAGCAAAACTAGGGAGCTCTTACTCTCCATAGTACGTGTCCTTCCCGTAAGGACCATAAGTGACCAGAACGGGGACTCTATTCTCAGGACCAGACCCCTTCGGCCGATACAAATTGCATCTCACCAGCCCGTCGCTAGATTTCAACTCTACCGTGGCATTCTGTTCCAAGACGTAGGGGAATGACGTCTCGTCGATACGATGAAGATCCGTTCTTACTTGATTCGGCATGATTGGCTGAAACAGACCGGGGGTCGGCGCACAAGTTCACATGGAGGAAGTAACAGGTTGATGTGGCTGCGGCAAATTGGAAGCTCAACTCCAGGCGTCCTGAAAAAGGCCAAGCACGACCAACGATCTGGCTCCCGATGAACCAGATGGAGCGGCTACCTTCCCGGTACGCGTTATCAGGTCGGGGTAGCTTGGGGTCTGGGGTTAGCGTGGTGCGGGTGGTGGAGGCATTTCGGAATGTGGAGGATTGCTTAGGGATGTGGTCGGCAACCCCCGATCACCGAGCAACGTACGCAGTGTGTCCCTCACGTCCCGATCCCCCCGGCCGCCTTCCCCAGGTCCCGGAGCAGTTGTATCAGGTTTTGGACTAGTGGCGGGATTTCGTCGGTGTCGAGGGACGCCGGGAAGTTGTTCTTGAGCGTCTCCACGACAACACTCATGACCGCCTCCTCGTCGGAGAATGGAACCAGGCCCTTTGTCGGGTCGGCGCCGTAGCGGAAGCCAATCGACGGAATACCCTTGCCTAGCGTTATGAAGCGCTGTGTCGTAGGCGACTCTGGCCCGTCGAGGGGCACCGCATGCACTGCGGTGTTCGGCGACGATGCCTTGTCCCGGACGCCTTTGGACTGCGAGATGACGCCGTAGACCCATAGGGTAAGGCCAGCGTGGTAGACAGCGATAGCGTAGAAACGGCAGAGCTGCTTGGGCGGGAAGGCTTTTGCGGCACGGAGCGCCTGGCCTGCATGCCAGACCGCCTGCCGTGAGTCAGGGCTGTCCACCCATTGCTGCAGCGATGGGAGCACCCGGCGAGCGTCCTCGAGATCCTCCTTGCCAGCAAACAGCTGCATCTCCCCTATATCCATGTGGAGGTACATGTGTAGCAGCTCGAGCACCAGACTGGTCTCTGGGCAGGGAGAATATTGGCAACCGTAAATGTTGATCCGAAAGTTGTGGAGCGTCTGAAGAAGCTCCTGGTGTCTAAAGGCGGTGAAGGCGTTTATTTGCCCCGATCTTTTCAGCGTTGACGCCAGTTGTAGATGCTGCCAGACCATGCCCCAGATTCCGTAGAGGATGATCAGACTGCAAAAGTGAACGTCATAGTATTCCGGAAGCTCTGTCGGCTTCTGCAGGAAATCCAGCAGGCTGAGCTGGCGGTCTTGTGATCTGGGTCTGTTCAAATAGAGCGTCTTCCACTGCTCGGCGTCCTCTGCCATCCAGAGGTCCCGTGACTCAGGCAGAGGGATGGCCAGTTCTGAGTAAGATATGATGGGGTTCGTCAGCATGGTCATGGAGACTTGTGCGTCAAATATGAATGCATGGAAGACGAGCCGTTTGAGACTCTCCTGCTCCACCCATTCAAGCCACTTGCGGTGGAGGACATCGCCGGTGTCCTGAAGAAGGGACTCCGGAGTCAGCCTCTTGAGCCGCCGGAACCTGCCCGCACGGCGGAGCATCTCTCACGCACATGTTAGCCATCATGGAACTCTCAGGGATTGGTCCTTTGCCGGACATACAGTGTGTAAGATCTGGGTGTGACTCTCTGCTATCTCCATCTTCCGCTTTATGCCGCTCCACATGCCTATCTCGAGCTCGCACATGAACGTCTGGAGGAGCCAAAGCTCCCTTGTCCTGGAATTTGCCTCTTCGCATCTCCCCGGCACCGTCGTGCGCACCGCTTCTTGCATAGCGAATCCTAGCTTGTGGAGAGATCGGACGTCTGTCATGGTGGCGCCGGATGCCACGATCCCGCCGAGCAGTTCAGGCTGCTGCTGGTTCGGGTTGAAAGTGGGAATGTGGATGTAGCCGTCTGTCTGCTGGCGGTGATTGGAGAAGAAACACTCAATCAGGTCGTCTAGGAGCTCGGGAAGGGGGAATGTCTTGACGACGAAGGAGACTCTCTCCGGCTTGCAGGTTCGCAGTATCATCGCTAAGAACTCGTCTCTCGCAGACATGTTAAGAGTTTCTCTGAGACAACGTCGTCCAAGGTTGATCCTGGTATCTGGCGAGCCAGCCTCGGCGCTCAGAGCGGAGAGATTTTCAAGCTCTGTGTCGGTTCGGTCTTGATGGGCAGGTTGCCAAATACCCAGAGTAGAGCGCTTGAAAGCTTCGGCTCCAAGGGCGACGTGCTTCCGTGAACCTTTGGAGCAAGACGTCTCTGGTATTTGTGGAAGTATTGGCTGCAGTTGCTGCTCGCTACTGAAGGGATCACTGCACAACTGGTCCAGAAAGCCAAAGTCGGCGTCGTTAAAGTCGACTCCCTCGCTGGTGAAGTCGAGGAGACCGCGGGGCCCGATACTATCGATCTCCATCCACGCCTGGGCAGGAAAGCTGGGGACATTTGGTGTCATGACGCCCCTGAGGAATCCCGACATGTCGTGCTCCTGAAAGCTTGGGACCTGTGCAGCCGGCATCTCGGGTGCCGGAGATGGGTCACCTGATCACAGTATTCAGTCACCAGAAGCCAAGAAGAACAAAGAGAGACCTACTCTGTGCCATGGGGTCAAGCACGGGAAGCTTCGCATTGTCGTCACAACCATCCATTGCGACCCTGATATTAGATTCGGGCGGACAGTAGGGTGAGGCGGGGTCTTGCGAGAGACAAATGTTAATCATGGCAAAGCCGCAAGTACATGTCGACCAGTTTCTGGTTTTCTTGGGAGTTGCGGGAGAAGTTTCATACCTGACGACTGTGATGTATCCCTGATCACAAATTTCATGTGCTCACGCCCCTCGACAGCATATTCGCAAGTGATTCCTCGCTGCTGGCATCTTCCACAGGGCTTCTCATCGTCGCACTTGAGTTTCGCTGTTGCACAGCCCTTGCATGCCTGGAATACCCGTGGTCCTTGGTTTGGGTTGTTTCTACTTGCCCTGCTGCCGTCTTTATCTCCCCGATGACAGGCAGCATGTCGTTTGAGCAGATCTCTGGAGGCAGTGGTTAGCACACGGCGAGGGTGGAAGGCTCCACATAGTCATGAACGCACAATCGCCCGAAAGACTTGTTGCATGTCGGGCACTGGAATGGCCGCTCATGTAGGTCTAAGCTGGAGGTTAACGGTTACGCTCATGAGCTCAGCCACAAAGCGAGACATACGAGACCGGACGTGCCGGGCGAGATGGTCCGCCCTGGTGTACGTGCGTTTACACGCCGAACACTGGAACAGGTTCTGGCTGGAAGCCTTCTGCTGTTGCTGCTTCTGTGCTGGACGGTTTGCCATGGCTGATCTGCTGTGGTTGAAGCTCATAAGAGAGAAAGCCCGTCCCAGCCTTGTCTCCTCTCATACTTTGCAAATAGACTGGGGTCCTATGGACTGCTTTTACGGGCAGATCCAACTGGCGGGCCTGAACCCCGCATTTCCGTTTCGCATTGTACGAGAACATGGGGTCGTGCAGCTTTGTTGCCTTAGCGTGCTCAGGCCTCCGCTAGCTCGTATCAAAGTTAATCATCTACTATTGTCAGCTAGCCAGGGGTGCTAAGAGCACGTCAAACAAGAAAGGCCACCTTCTAATCGGAGTAATATATATTCCGTTGCTATGCTATACAAAAGCAATGCGCCCAAGACTATGGCGCCGACCGACGGCTCCTGCCCCGATCGCCCTCGGGATCCTGGAGATCCTGGACCTGCATTGTGCTGAAGATAGCCGCGCTCACAATGATCGCCCAGAGCACACCCCTGGTAGTAAGGCCCAAGAACAGCGTGCCGTCGCGCGTGGTTTCGGGCCCGACGGCAACCTTGACAGGCCCAGTTTGTAGACTCCGAACGCGATGGCGATGATGGCGTTGCACTCGACGAAGCCCTCGTTGCCCTCGCGCAGTCGTTGTACAACTAGGTGAGGACCATGATGACTAGGCTGGGCACCCACCTCGAGGAAAAGATGGCTCATGCCACAACGGCGGGTATGAGGTACAGCCTTGCACACCGGATCTGGTCCGCCGTGATCAGCCCGCGCGGGACGGGGTCGCCACGGCTTGTTGAGGGCGTCCTCTTCTGCCGATACGGGCGGGCGCTGATTTGCAAGGTGGAAAACTATGAGGTTAGACCAGTTGAACAGGATGACGTATCCCAGCCAGGCAGGACAGCGAGAGTGGAAGCATCATCGCTGGATGCTCTCACGGCCATCCAAGAGCCCGACAGTGCGCCGCCAATACCGAAAATGTCATTAGGTCCCACGAACGTCGGTGCATTGGACTCGGTCAGGAGCCAGAAAAGACGGACAAAGCTACTGGTGTGGCTAGAGACGTGATTGAGGGCGCTGGAGGCTTCTCCATGGCTTTTCTTGCTCCCGGCGGCTGATAGTTGAGACCTTTCCCCCCCGGTTGAGCGCCTCAACGCCGGAGGCTTGATCTCGAGGATATAGTCGAAGTCTGTCACTCATTGCGCGTTACCTGTCTCGCCCGTGCAATTTTGAGGATACCTGCTACCCGAAGAGGATAGCTATAAAATTCTTTAGCTTTCTCAGACAGTAGGCGAGTATTTCTATTCCAGAATGGCCCCCAGCGCTCTAGAGGAAAGGAGCAGGAGATAAGCATTGTCAACGGCCCCACATCCCTCACCTCTCTCCTGAAATACCAGGCTAACAAAATAAGGCGAGGGTTGCAAACAGGATTGCTGCACCGAGTGACGCCCTTGAATCATGACTCGTTAATGCATATTTGCACCAAGTCTCGCTTTCCAGGTTGCATTAACACCTATAATGGAAGGTATATGTTACTGGTAGCCTCTAGATTCTCTCCCCTTCCTGTATCTTTTCTGAAGTTACCATGATACCGAGCCGCATAATTCCGGCTAACCTGCAGATGATTTGCGTCGTGGCCTGAGAACTTTGCCGAAATGCTATTCCGTGGTAGAATCGCTGTAGACTGACATGAGTTTCAGATGTATTCACATATTCCTTTCCCACTAACTCCCGGCACTCTTGAATCACAATGCGATGTTAATTTTTTTCTTATGTAACATCTGTATTTATTCACAGCCATTACATTGTCACCCAGGAGCCGATATACATGTATATATTTACAGTTGTCGGCAGTTGAGGTGATTTGTTGAAAGGGCTTTGAAGGAAACCAAAGGGCTTTGATTTGTGGCCCTAGGATTGCAAGGACAAAGGAGCTGAAGCTATATCTGGCTGCTCGCAACCCCAGTTGCAAATGAGTAACTTAGAACAGCAACCTAGACTGAATTGCAACACATTTGCCCACAACAGTTTACGTAACACTGCTTAAGGCGATTAATATCATATACTAAAGCACTGCGTCATAAAGTCGGCGTGTTATATATATTGGCAGCGTATCCTTTTATCATGTCGCATAGTAATTATTTTCTCTTCATATGCTCTCCTCCCTTAGCCTGTCGTGACACCAAAGAGCGCTGGGACTGAAAGCTTATCATGTTCAAGAGTGCTTGTAATGTAACCGTCCTAAGGGGTCTTGCATTGCCCGTGGGTGTATGTGTTATATCGTTCCCCGGCCATAAGAACCTCGCAGCTTAGCTGCTCCCCCCCGAAATCAACCTGTAACACGTTTGTCTCACCCCTCAGAGCTCTAAGCACTTCTTCATCAGACCGGCGTTTAGAACCCTGATGGGTAATGGTCCACACTATCTCCATCACATGTAACCGTGGGCAGTCATTATGCGCACCACAACTCATGGCCGGGAACCATATTCACAATAGCTATCTTAAAGCCTACATGTACCTTTTGCGCCTCCGCAAAGATCCCATCTAATACCAAGCATTTAAAATAGCGACGGAGATGCATCACGTCGTGCATAGCCTCCCGTCCACATGCGGCTCCCAGCGATCGCTGCCCGCGGCCGTCTTGGCGTGGAAGATCTCGTCTGGATCATATTTCCGCTTGATGGTCAATAATCGCTCGTAACGGTCCCCGTAGGAAGCCGTCTGGAAATCAGGCTCCTGGAAGTCGGCCTCGTTCAAGTATACGCCACCGTTGGGCGTGATGGGCGGCAAGGCTGGCGACAGGTCAAACGTGATCTTGTCCTGTGTTGCCTTGTTCGCAGCCCAGTCGACGTAGTGGATGGTGCGCGGGTTACGGCGCTGAAAATGGTCTACGCAGATACGGGTTGGCAGCGACCTCGTCGGGGGATGAAAAAGCGTGGGCAACGTTGAAAGAGACGCCCGACATAAGTGTCTGGGTTGTAATGTACCGAATATCACTCACTAGGGCCTCCGTACTAGCATCGTCTTCCACGAGCTCACGGGGGATCTAGCGGCCGCCCTGGTTATAATCCGACACGTTCCAGGCTGGTGACATAGAGTTGTAGCTTGAGAGAGAATCTACGTATTCGGCAGAGGAGTATTGGTACTGGAGCTGGAGTTGATCCATCTTATCTAGCATCGGCTGAAGATGCGAGCCCAGTTCCGCCGGATGTAGTCCAGCAACCATGGCTGGCGATATCATGAATCCAAACGGTGCCGCTACCCATACTACCCAGGCGCTAGCATCGACGAGACTGGGTAAGGATTGGAAAAAAGTTCACATTGCCGAATAGATAGTATCCGTATTATTGTCGTCGTTAAGAACCGCCAACAAGACCGACGAAAAAGAACGGGTCTGGGAAGGCCTTGATCGTCAGGGAACCACATACAGTATATGCTCCCACCTTCGCCCTTTAAAGCTCAGAACAATTCTTCGTTCTCTGTCGGGCTAGCCGTGACGAGCTCGCCTGATGCGGTAATGACCTCCCATGATAGCACTTGGTCGGCAGCGAGGCCAAACTTGGAGGACAGTATGCTGATACCACCGCCTTGGATAAAACCGCAGCGATACCAACGTTTGGGCAATTGCCCGCGACTACCATAAGGCCATGGGCATGGGCGAATTCACAAGCTTCGCCTCCTTTCACTCCGGCGCCCGTCTGGGTAGCAGGACCCAGATACTCGGAATCTTAATACTTCTCGATCAGGTTGATCGATTTCAGATGTTGAGTCCATATTGCGAGCGCATGTGCTCCGGTTGATTTGCGTAGGTTATCATGGCCACTATTGCGGATAACAAGGCGCATGTTGTGGCGCTTGACAAATAACAGAGCAGCTTGAATATCATCCGTAGTTATGACATTGATTGTATACGCCGCATAATACCCAGTGTGCAAGGGGAGTCCGGGCCAGGAAAGGGTTGCAGCTGTTGTTGGGGAACTGGTACAACATAGGCGATGACGGAAAGGACAGATAGGTCGTGGCGAAGAACCAGTCATTTCGCCGTGCGTCGCAGGCCTCCTCGTCGTAGAGAGAGATGCTGCTGCTCCCCTTGGTGAAAGGATGGTGGCTGCACTAAATCTAGGTTGCTGGCTGCCGAAAGGGAAGACAGGATTGATAATTTGCATGGGATTGGAAGATCAACTAAATCCCGGAATCCTGGACTTCAGTCGCCCCGGAATGTTACCCTTCAGCTTATTCCCCACAGTAAACGCATAATCTTGAGAGGTCGAGGCGGAACGACTAAGTCTACCCCCTGGGCAGCCTCACTGAATATTATGGGCATAGAACTCGCTCCTACACCTTGTACTTCTGCTGACGACTTACTCTTCCACCTCTTATTCTCCATTTGCTGTCCCTGTTAGGTAATACAGCTGTCGACTGACTGCTATCAGTCGACTGAACGAGCCATTGTCATGAGCCGCCGCAAAATTCTAGTCGAGACAAGGACCTTCAGAAGAAGGCCGCAAGGCCTGGGTTCAGTGGATGACAGGCAAAGGTATTGTGTCGATTCCGCTCAGACACTCCGGTTATGACGAGCAAGGCAGAGTCTATCAGCGAACATATTCCTCGGCATTCCTCAGTTCTCCCTCTCTATTTTCACCAGGTCCACTGACGCAGGGCCTAGTTCTGACTGCGTTCAATCCGCGAGTTGCAAGGTTGGCTCCGTCATTGTCGGATTGTATCAGAGCTCACGGCACCCAGCCTGCCGATCTGGACGACGTTATGTCGTGATTTTCCTTCAGCGTGATGGGGGACGGATTGTTCGATCAAGATTTCAATCTTCTACGGTCCAGAACATTGGCACATGCAATCAAATATCGAGACCGTGCCTTGGCTCTAGTTGGGCCCATCAGCGATGTTGTCTGGATTGCGCATTTAGGCTTCTTACTGGTCCCCTTTTATAGTAGGATCCAGGACTGGTTTCGCATGGTTATGTTCTGCGAGGACCGTATAAGAGATCGCATTGAAGTGAGTCATCCCGACAGCGCGAATGCACTCCATACCCCTGAAAAGGAGTAAACTATTAGTTGTGCGACCACTGACCAGATGGGTTATTGTCCTTTCGACGTAGCGAGGAGAGGATAAAGAGGATTTGACACGGCGAAATATTCCATCGAAGAGCGTCACAAGCTCAGCGGTGTTAAGAGATTACAGGACCGTGATCATTATCTGGGTAGCGCGGTAGTCAGCAGTCGTCGCACGTAGGTCAGTTCATTCTAATCTTTCGATCTTTCTCAATTCTCTTAGTCGCCTTGACGCCGTCTCTGCCTGTCTACGCCTTATCCGTACTCGGCGGGGTGAGAATATTCTGGTTATAATAGTGGTACAACCCGGGCTGCCCTGGTCTCGACTTGCTGGTTCCTGGCAAGGTACACAGAGAACGCCAGCAAGATACGTTCCGAGACTCGAAACGTGTGTGTGAAAGGTGCCGCCACTCATGCTAGCCTCCCCCATCTCAATGCATTCATCAACGAGACGCTCCACCTTGTATCGCCGCTGGTATGAAGGGGACCGCAAGGATAGCCGGCCCCGACGGGCCGATATTCGAGAACATCCCGATTCATCCGTTCACGAAGGCTTCAGCGCCTAGATATGCCATGATGGGATGTAAGCAAACTGACAGCTCGTTGCATACGAACATGCCCTTGGCTCTCTCTGCACCTCACGAGTGACGGCTAACTACGCCCTTACGACCTGGGTACGCTATAATGATTCTGCGTTGGCGCCAATGCTAATAGCCCCCTCCCTAAGTAGAACCTGCATTTCCTGGTCCGGATGACTTCATTCCCGAACGATGGGATTCACGGCCGGAGCTCGTACGCGATAGACGGGCCTACGAGCCCTTCTCAGTCGGCCCCTCCCCAATGCACTGGGAAGACCCTGGCCTACGCCGAGCTTCGTTACGTGGCGGCGATCTTGCTTCGGGACTACGATATCGAATTTGCGCCCGGTTACGACCAGATGGCCATGTGGCGCGACACGAGAGAACAGGCCACCGCGCAGCCGGGTAAAGCGATATCCGTTTTCAAACCTCCGAGCATGGGATAGACAGCAAAGAGACTAGTTCCTCAAGCCAAATGAGGCGTAAATCTCACGTTAACCTGGCTAGCAGTTGCTATAAACTTTTCGTACCGTGAGAATCCCCCTACTTGTCGAGGCTACAGTTACCCCATGTGCCTGGGGTTAAGTAGCTGTATTCATCCGATGTCAACTGCTTGCTGAGATGAGATCACGGACGTTGCACGGCTGTAACTACTTTCATTCCCTTATATACCACGAGGAAAACCGGCATATTCAACGGGCCCCAGACAACTCAGTACTTGGTCAATGGCTTCATTTGGTTAAGGATTGACCACTTACAGATGTTGGCTCTGTTTGCATAGTAGCTGGTACGCAGGTGGAATGTACTTAGCGATTACATTAAGCAGCCTCGGAAGTTTAGAAGCGCATACCGTGTTGGGAGCTCCTTTTCTAGAATGGTCTTTCTTTGACTACATATGTACGCGGGTCCTCTATCTATCTTAGGGCAGGGTGACTGTCAGGTGAAGCTCACGCGAAGCGACGCCGGTACGACGAACATGAGTACGAATAGGGGCTTAAGAAGGAGACGGGGCATGTGACCTTATCTCCAACGGTTTCCGCCGGAACAGTATCGTTATACCGTGTCAATAGCACATGTACTGTACACTAGCGGAGGAGTAACGAATGACATTATCCACTATGCCGAGAGGTATTTGAATATGCGACATTCTCGATAACCTGGCTTGGACCTTGCTCACCACCTATCTTCCATTAGATCTCTCGTCTTAGCTGGATTATCATCGAAGCAGAAATTTCAAGATGGCAACCCCCAAAGCCCCAGAGGTCAACACCTACAACCTAACCTACAGGTTTTCGGGCTACGCCACAGGCCTATCTGACGTAACCCTGTCCCTGCCTGCGCGGAGCCGCACGCTGCTGATCGGGGCCAACGGCGCGGGCAAGACCACACTGCTGCGGCTGCTGGCGGGCAAGCGCCTGGCGCCGGCGGGCAGCATCAGCGTGTCGGGGGCGGATCCGTTCAAGGAGGGGCTGGAGGGGGTGACGTACCTAGGGCTAGAGTGGGTGTTGAACCCGATCGTGCGGACGGACATCGGGGTTGCGGAGCTGCTGCGGTCAGTAGGCGGGGACGCGTACCCGGCGCGGCGGGACGAGCTCGTGGGCGTGCTCGACATCGACGTCGGGTGGCGCATGCACGCCGTCAGCGACGGCGAGCGGCGGCGCGTGCAGCTGGCCATGGGCCTCGTGCGCCCCTGGACCGTGCTGCTTCTCGACGAGATCACCGTCGACCTCGACGTGCTCAGCCGCGCCGAGTTCCTCGCCTGGCTCAAGCGCGAGACCGAGACCCGCGCCTGCACCATCGTCTACGCCACCCACATCCTCGACAACCTCGCCGGCTGGCCCACCCACCTCGTGCACATGCACATGGGCCGCGTGCGCGAGTGGGGCCCCGCCGACGACTTTTTAAAAAACAACGCCGTCCTGCGGAGCACCGGGAACAGCCGCCTCGGCGAGCTGGTGCTCGACTGGCTGAGGACAGATCTGAAGGACCGCGGCCCCAGGAACCAGGCGACGATGGGCACTGAGGGGCTGACGTACTCGACTGACGGCCTTGGCGGTTACGGTCTGGAGAGTGCGGACGCGAGGAAATGAGGTGACTAGGAGACTTCGGCGGGATACATGGCTGGGTGGATAAGGGCATAAGGGCGCCAGGGGTGCATTTAACTGCATTTAGAGGAAGCTTCTCAACGACATGCCTCTACGAGAAGAATCTTCAACGAGCATACGAAGGCGTTTGGATTTGGTTTAAAGCATGATCTGTGATGCGATGGGGACCCTACGACTCAAGAAAGCGTTGCAATGCGGTTTAACCTACTTAGAGATACCCTTTCAACAGAGGATAGAATGGCGGCAAAACACGGATGGGTTTGAAACCAAGTATATCATGCGTAATGCTATAATTACTTTTGAATAATTGTGCTTGAATTGCCCTAACTGCTGACACTATAGGCAGTACCACAACTCGCGCTAGACGGCCGGTTTGACAATATCAATGCAGAACGGAGAATCCCTATACAGGAGGCCAACTTCCCACAATGCGTTTAACCCTTCTTCATTAATGTCGTCATGGTGTTATACATCAACTGTCCGATGCCACCCATGCCGTTCTGATCGAGGTATGTCAACACCCCCAGTCGGTATTCGTCCCAAGTCAGCCTCAAACCACCATCCTCTGCCAGTGAAGCGAGCGTGGCACGGGTCACTGGCCCGGCATGCCTAGTGCTGAGCTCATCTGGGCCCTTTTCTAGTTCCGCGTCCTCCAAGCCGCGGAAATAGGAGATCGACAATAAGCCCAAGACCGGTGAATGTGATAGCGAGAATAGTGACGTTAGAGAGGCGCCAGTGTCAAGGCCCTTGATATAAAGTGACAGGTCTTCAGCGATATGTTTAGGGATAAGACAACCGTGTGAATTGGCATCTTTGGTGTTGAATGCCCTTGACCGCCACAGGCAGTTGCAGATGTCCATTAGAAACCCGTTAAACTCGTTGACGTATTCCGGTGTGTAGTCAGAGCGCGAGGTAGACATGGCCTTCTGAAGACCTTGTTTGTACTTCGCTAGTAGGCCACACAGACGAGACACGGTCGTCGGGGAGGGGGTGAAGTAAAGCATGTATGCTAATGGGGAAGGTGGAATGACGACTCGAGTGCGGAATGAATCGCAGTGACCCGACATTAACAAAGCGCCTTGTTCGTAGAAGTCTAGGACCATCGAGTGGGTGGATATGCTCGAAGACGTTTGGAGGAGCGTTAGGCAGAGACCGTTTACATGCATGATCAAACCAGCGGTTGCTGAAGATGCCCGTACTGATAACTGGTCAACGGATGCTAACGTCACTGTCCAGCGCCGAAGTAGTGCCGTATAGAACTGGAGGATATCTGCTAGAGATGCTGCCGTGTCATCGAGGAGCCTTGCTTCGAGAGGCTGAAGAAGTTTATTGTAGAGCTCTTGGTCTCATTAGCCCGGAATCATTCGGAATAAAAGGGGATGCTGACCTCCGAACTCTAACATAGGGATGTAGGATAAGACTTCAAGTACCAATTCTCTTCCACCCCGGCCATCCCATGTTTTCAGATATTCGCTGAGGAGGGCAAAGAGCATCGCAGGGAAACTCTAAAAGGGAATGCGTTAGCCAGGAGCCTCATTCTGGCAAGTTTCATACGCACCTTTGTGCTTGAGACATAATCTCGAAGTGTCGCAAGAATATCTAAGGGGTTAGCATCCGAGTCCCCACTAATCATATCATGTGCATATGATGACAACCAGTTATTGACACGTTGGTTAGCCTCAGCATCCGGTTTCAGGAGTAAAAACTTTTGAAGAAGGGGATCTCCTAGGACTGCTATCAGCTGGTTCGGTAATTCGATCGTTTCCAGCGCTTTAACAAAGCCGTCGACATTTTCGATTTCCTCGAGGGAAACGGAGTTCTATGAAACAGTTAGCGGCGGTACAGAAGAGGATAATGGAGCGCCACTGACTTCAGCAACATGCGAGGTATGCACTTCCGGAACCACAGCACCATTATTGCCTCGCCCTCCATTACGATGACGCGCAACTCGGAAGGAGTTCAATGGTCTTTGACATCTCGAAATGGCGCGCTCAGCATGGGCTTGTTGGATAGCGTCAAGCCTCTCCCGCCACTCAGGATTCGGGTACTGCAAGTATGAGCTTGTTTCCGCTTTGGGGTTGCCTTTTTTCAGGGGCGTACATTGAAAGCGGATGCTTTGCCTCGTGTCGCCTCTCCCACGATGATCTCCGGATAGTAATCTTTAAAAACACGAAGCAAGCCCGTCAGCGCGGGGTCGTTTCCTGTTTGCCTTGCGAGAGACAGCCTGGAAGATATCAGTATGAGTCTTATGCACAGTGGTGTTCACTATAATCGGTCACTCACAAGCTCTGTATTCTATACGGCTTTACATGTTTGCGCCTGGTAATGAGGGCAAGTAGATGGCATAGCTGGGGTCTATCGTGGTTAGTGGCGATCATCGTTCTGCTTCATTGGAGTGACCTACCGAATTGCAGCAGTATCTAGTAGACTAAACAAGACTGAATATCCTCGAGCTAAGACGCCTTGGCTTTGTATGATATGGTAGATCATGACTAGCCATCTCAACAATGCCCCCTGAATGGCCAGAGACGGCTTGGACCTGCCATGGCCGATAGAGCCAACAACCTTAGTGACGACATCGTTGCTGACGGTACTTGCTGGATAGAGATTCCTGACGATGCTGGCCAGGCTAGCTTGGTCGAGATGGTTTGGGGTTGTAACCAAATCGATAAGATCGTCCAATTCAGCTGGTAATACCCCTCTGTCATATGACAGGGAATTCAAAGTCTCAACATCGGGTTTGATGTTGCTTTCCCTGCGTTTTGCAGTTAATGTTGAAGCTATGAGACTGTTAGTCGGTTTGGGAGGCATGTGCTATGCGCTCATAAGGAAGAATGCTTACCTTGGATGATTTTCGACAGGGTTTTTTGGAACTCGGTCGCTTCTTGAGACTCATCAGGCTCGGCGTGTCGTTGCGACATGCTGGGCTGAGATACGACGAAGTGACTTGTGAGGGTGGCAACAACCCTTGGCACGTTCACAATTGCATACGGTTCCTTAGCAGCGGCGATGATAAGCGCTGTGTAATGTCCGCGTCAAAGCGTTCGAGAGCAGGTTGATGCGCAGAACGTGCAGCCGCGAATGAGGTTACAAGCCTGGGGGCCTCTCGTTTTAGGTACTTCTGCTTCGTTACACTAGAATAAGCAACCCTGTTTACAGTAGCGCTAAACGGAGATTGGAGCTAGCTCGGAATTACCTAGTAAGGTAGGTGCTGTATGTTTGAAACTTGGAGCGCTAAGACTGAGGTCCCCGTCGCGGGCGTAGCCGACCTCAATGAGGTTTCAGGGCGTCTTAGCCGGGGGGTTTTAAGTCCACCCGTAACACGATCCTCACAGCAGTGAACTGCACGTACACGTTGCGCGCATAACTTTATCCCAGCTAGTGTACCTCCCTTTTACCCGTATCGAAATCCTCGCCACAATGGACATAGTGATGAAAGCAATGGGCGTACTCAGTAGGTAGATTCCAATTGCTCATTTAGTCCTCCAGGAACGCCTGAGAAACAGTTAGGATTTGTACAAGTATGTAGAGCCATCTCTGTAGTTGTTAGTGATAACTGATCGCGCCCGATATTCGCGTTATCATTCGCTTTAACCAATTATCCGATTAGCGCTTCCAAATAGGTACCTACTACATAGGCATTGTGCGCTTTGCTTCTGAGAGTCTCACATTCACGATGCAACATTCGTCACATCTCATCACGATTGCGTATATTACCGCCCGATCCAAGCCTTCAGCCTTCTAATGCCGCCTTACGTAGCTACCTCGGCAGCTCGGTAGACAGCTTGCTTACCTGCAAGGTGCTACTTGCCTAGGTACCTATGTAGGATTTCATCATTTCTGCACACTATGCAATCCTTCGCGCTCGCCGCTGATAATAAGCTTACCTTAAAGTTTCGCTTCCTGCTTTAATTGTTCCCTGGGTGTCAGCCCCAGCGTCGGCTTACAGTAGCCCGCAACCCTGATTTGGCCCTGCTCTTCCTCCATATCTGCTAGTATCGGCCTGACCGGTGGCTGAACTAGAAGATCCTGGCAACTGAAGCCGTTGTGCTGCTTCTTCAGAACTCTACGGATCATCTCCGCGACCCCGACCTCCTGCCGGATTCTGGCTATAGCTATTGTGCACCATGAAAGCAAAGCTGCTCGCTTGCATGTCGGTCCAGTCTCGGCAGGGTGCTACCACACAAACAGGCGTTTATCAGGCCTCGGTCCGCATGAGGGACATGCCGTTGCGCTTTTCGGCCAATGCTATTGCAGCTCGCTCAACGCAACCACCGAAGTAACCACCAAAGGATTGTGCCACCTAATTCCAGTACTACAGGCAGAAGTCCAGCTCAAGTGAGACACATCAGTGGGAAGAAGAAGCCCAGATGTCTGGTAGCCTCTAGCCGTAATCAGTGGCTGTCTGCCAGATACGATATTTGGCCTGCCCGTCCGACTCGAATCGCAAAGACGCACGGCTACCCTGGATCTCGCTACGGCCACTGACAGCTGAACAGCACCGCCGACAAAGCTATAGAGTACCTATAATATTGCAGCATCCTAGTTGGCCTATACGTATAATCGTCGGGTGCTGCTGGCGCCGTCTTCGGGGGAAAAGAACCTTGGTATTCTTGGCCAGTCCATTATGCTGATCAGCGTACATATACACCGCTCTGGTTATCTGCGGCTTGTGTAACGTTATTACATGAGAGGATGTAAGTACCTAGACGTGCGCATTAGAGCCAAGTCCTTTCCTGATATCCTCACCTCAGCATCAGACGCTTGTGAGCAGTCCTGCTTGCTTACTATCGATAGAACCAGCAGCGGCCCTCTTCGGGAAAACGACCGATCTGCTAAGGTGATGTTCATCTTTTCAAAATTACACCGCGCGGCCGAGACTCCTATTTGTGTCGCTCAACCCGCCCTAGAGTGTCACGGCCGAGTCCATGTATGCCCGGAGCAACTATTGATAAACAAAATGAATGGATAACGAGACGCCTGCCCCTTGGTTGACCAATCGCAGTGACCTGGGACCCCGCATTCTGTGTTCGAAAAGCTCCAGTAGAAGCGCGCCGGCCAATTTGCAGAGCGTCCATGTTATGAGTACGGAGTTGCAACGACGTAAATGGGGTGCATCGAGGCATGTACGTCCTTGTGCTTTCTAGTCTTCCCTCGTCGCCTTCTAGGACAAATTTGAGATAGACGTGTGCTTGGTCCTACCTTCCCGCAGGCAAAGTAGAATTTGGGGTGCAAGACTTATAAGAGACAAGCCCCCTGCCTGAGACACACCCATTTCAAAAACCAACTCCTTTACATATGTCTCGCAGCGTTGCACACACCTTTCTTCATTGTCACCTTAAAACAGGAAAGGAGCACTGTTCAGCATTATCGCTGCACTAACGGTTGGGTGCGGAACGTAGGGAACGATCGCCATCCACGCCAAGCCACAACTGATGTTTGGCACAGGCGAGTCCGACTCCCTCATCGCTTGCTTCATATTGTTACATAACCACGGCACTTGCAAGAGTTTCCAGCCCTGCGTTCTTAATAAGTCAAAGCCACTGGCACCGTTAGTGCGGAACTTTTCGTCGAATGGTGTGCGTGGTACCATCGCGTCGAATCGCTAACGGGAGTTCCCTTCCATCCTTGGCAACGTGGTCCACTCAATTGGGTTTAAGGCAATCCGTCAAAAGCCCTCAAACGTCAAGGAACCCTGCAAGCCTTGCGCGACCCGTGGACAAGTGATGGGATGACCGCTTACTGAATTCGAGATTGTCAGTGGTCGGAAAAGCAGCAGAATTCCGGAGGGCTACAACGCCGTCCTGCTGTAACCAATTTGGCTGTCGACTTGCAAGTGACTTTTTAAGGCCAGGTAGATACGATTACTCATCATCACTCCCAGAGTGTCTAATAGGAATTGCGTAGGAGTCGTCTAATCATGCTTATGTCATAGGGTTTTAGGGAGTTGGCGTCGAGATTGGGGTGAGTAATTTGGAATTTGCTGACCCTCGAGTGTTATGACTTCTAGCCTGGGTTTCAACGCGATACTAACATGCAAAGACAGACAACGCTATTTAAAAAGGCAAATTCGCGGCCAACACAGTTTCCGCCGTGGCCAACCATCTTCTTAGCAATGGTACCAGGCCAAGGCGCAGGAACCTTCGGACTCAGTGAGGGTTATCAGAAGTCTGAGGTGGCCATTGTGAGAGACCACCAATCATGCATTCCCCTAACCAGAATTCTAAAAGACGGCGACGTTGTGGTCCTTCTGACGCCCGTCGTGCCTCCGATGCAGCAAGAGGCTAGGAATGACCGTGATCCTTTTGAGCCTCTCGGTAGAGCCCTTGCTGAGAGGCATCCCTGGATCCGCCATGTCCCGTATACCTCCCGAAATGGCATCACGAGCACCCATGTTGGATTCATCAAGCGAGCAAAAGCA
Organism: Monosporascus sp. CRB-9-2; assembly: GCA_004155915.1. NCBI lineage: Eukaryota > Fungi > Ascomycota > Sordariomycetes > Xylariales > Monosporascus > Monosporascus sp. CRB-9-2. The sequence goes on from QJOA01000098.1 coordinate 107,435, forward strand.
GTCATCTTCGTTATATCTGGGCTCCCCATATTCGGACAGCCTTCTCAAATTGAGATGGCCGAAATAGCCCGCAGCATTGGAGAGCAGCGTCCACAGATCGTCGTGGCTTGCCGAAGCGTACAAGGCCTAGGCCTGCTAGAGGCGGATTCCACAACAATACTAGAAGTGCCTGATTACTCGCCGTTCCAATTACGGGTTGCGGCAGCGCTTCTTTTCGGCGATGCTGCACCTCCCGACACCAATGTCGGAGACGTCGAGAAGACCGTGGAAACGCCCAGGTTTTGGCCCCCGCAAGTATGGGACAGTACGAGGAGCGACGTTACCCCGGTTCAAGAACTTTGGAATCAGTGCCTCCCTGATCAATTTCGTCTAGACAAGTTTGGGTTACAGTCATTGCTCCAGCGAGACGGTTATGCAATGCACTTCATTGTCCAAGCCCCCGACAGTCGCGAGATCGTTGGATTTTGCGCCACATACACTACATTCGTCGACCAGGCCGGCGAACGACTCATAGGGTCGTTAGCCATGATCCTTGTGAAACCGTATTATAGGAAGAGAGGTATTGGATTGAGCCTTTATGAGCATGCGCTCCGTCAACTCCAAAGAATTCGTGGAGTGGACCGAATTCAACTCGGCTCTACCTTCCCTCGACTTCTGTATGGGATCCCTGCAGAGTCCGCCTCGGTGGAATGGTTCGAGAGACGTGGATGGCAAATGGATTGCCAGGGTCCGGGCCGCGGTCAGGAGGTATGCGACCTCCTCTTAAAAATGGATGATTGGCCGAGCGGCTATTCTGCAGTATCGTCCGGGTTGAATTTTCGACAGGCGACTTTCGACGACTTCAATCCGATAATAGACTTCGTAGAAAAGGAGTCATCCCGCAAAGACAATATGGGCTGGTATGACCAGTATACGAACCTCGCGCAGGATGGTCGTTTCAGCGATATTATACTGGGTTTGCAAGGTTCTACCATCATTGCTACTGCTATGATTTACACCCCTAGCGATGGGAGTCCTGCTGCGCAGAACCTACCTTGGGCACGGACAGTCGGAGCGGATGTTGGGGGGGTTACCTGCATTTGCATCACAGGTGGGTGGTCTACGAACTACGCCCTTTGCAGGAGGAAATACTAAGTCTACCACAGATGGTGAACTTGTCATGACCAATAGCAAGGATACTGTGATGATCGGCCTACTCGACGCCTGTGTGACGGTGCTGAAGAGGCAAGGAATGAACCAACTCTTTCTTGATGCCATCAAAGAAGGCCACGACGGGTTTCTGTCAATCGGTAAGCTCAGCTTGTGTAGATGCCTAGACCAGATGTTAACGTGAGGCATCATCAGGGTTTCACAAATGGGCACGATATCGGGACTTGTGGCGGAAGGTGTGAGCCCATAGTCTCGTTACAGCTTCGGTCACCATCACGCCCCCCGGCGTACGCCTAGTCAGCCAGCAAGCCGTGGCAATAGACCCTCCGCGATGCGTATAATCTTGCCCACTTTAACGGGGATTAATTCCTTGTCAGCTAGCGCATACGAAGGAAGCTCTACTCCGGGAGGCGCTACTTTGGAAGTGGTCCCTGCGTGATGGGATACTCCGCTACTCTTGATTTCGAATTCAGAGTTGAAGTTACTTATCAAGGGCTGATGCAGCCTAGGGTAGTTCAAGATGGCCCCCGACTGCGCGCAATCAAGACTACATAATTTGTCGCTTGTGGATTCAGCTGGGATCACGGCGTATAACGAACTGGCAACTAAGGGCGTCATGTCACCAGGAGACGTTGCCGGCAATCCATGCCTATCCTTATTTTCGGAGCCCAGCCTGATGTGGCGGTGAAAGGAGAATGCAGAGAGATCTATCAGCAAGGACCAGTATTCATTAATGTTGGTTGCTGACGATGCGAAATAGTGTCGGGTGACTTTTGGCAGTCGAGGGAGTGGCCATGCATGCCACGAGATGCCCACCGCTGTTGTCAGACGATGTCGGTGGAAGCTTATGGACTTGCGTTAGACAATGTATACGAATAGTGCCGAACATCGAATTGATATGCCGTCAAACAGGCCCCTTATTGAACGACATCTAGAAACCTCAACTAGGAACAGCCAAGCCTAAGTGGCTGGTACAGATTTATCAGCCTTCGGGAGGCCAATGAACGCTCAAGAACGCCTTTTCATGCTCAAGCGGCTTGAACTGCCCGCGATCGAGCCAGACATCTCTCCCACGAATGCAAATACTGAGCATAAAACGTATTGTTCTCATGCAGAGGGGCGAACGAGCAAAAAGTCGACCCCTGGAACTCGAAGAGCGTGTCACTCGCAGGGCTCCACCCAAACGGATAAGCCTCCTAGGTGTAAGAACGTCGTGCAACCCTTCTGCGAATCTTTTGCCGTGTTCTTTGTCCTTGTGTCACCCCAGTCGCTGACAGGAATGGGGGTAACAAGGTTATCCATCTTAGGCCGCCCATTTGCGGCTCTATATTGGCTCCCTGCATGATCGTCATCTTCCACGAAACGTGCCGTTGGCCTGGCGCGTATGTCCGCGGGGCGAACCGTCCACTCAAAGAGCCTCGATTAATTAGTTTAAAAAAAGTTTAGTGTATGCATGTGTGTTACTACTGATACTATGGTATATCTGTCCTATATACTTATAAATACTGTAAATGTGATAGACGGCGAGCACAGCCAGTCAGCCAGTCAGATAGGTAGTCGTGGCGCATCCGCACGACCTAGCGCCTCCCATTCCCCCCTGTCTGACTGAGGGCTGCAACCACAACTTTAAAAACTCGGCAGACAGTGTAACCACCGACAATTAAGAGCATGGAAATTTGGTTAAACACGACCCACTGGCGAAACCCACAACGACGTTGTATGGCTCCCACCCACCACGCGCACGAGCAGGGATTTAGTCACGATCAATGCTCGAGGGCCTCCCTAGACTAAACAATAGCCAGAAAAGTGCCAACGATAGATCGGGGAGCAGAGACCGCCTAGTCGTATGATTGCTGACCTCCGCATCCGGGTTTGTGTAACACACAGCGACACGGCATGCGTCTACACGTATTGAAAGAGGAGACTGAAAAGCAGTTTTGTACTTCGTAGACAGCTCCCCCAATTTCTGCCTGCGCGCTTGTAGGAATGCTGCGGCTTATTCACTCACACCCCCCTTTTAGATATCTCGAAAGTTAAGCTGCGAAGCCTGCGAAGCTTCCGGGAACAGAAGGAAAACGGTTATTCACGTACGAAACAAGGTGTCGAACCACCCTACCCAATGTGGCATATCCGTAAAGTTGCATGGGCGTCGACCCCCTTTTTCCAATATGTGTATGTGGTTCCTTATCGCCCTGCGAGTGTGAGAGGGGGGTAGCCATACCGAAGCAATAGCTACTACATTCGGCCGGCGACTACCTACCTACCTACGCACCTACCACATTCGGATACCGAGGTTCCCCGAGACCGCGTCGAAGCGGCTCTGACCGACCTACCCGACATTGATCAAGTACCTTCCCGGTGAGGCTGTTTCCCCTGGGGCGCCCCGGTGATGGAAAGCTAACCGGGGCTGATGCCGTGGGGGGCCGGGCCAGTTCAGCATGCACATAAATTCATATTTCCTTACTTACCTACACGCGTTACTTACATACATACTTAGACAGGCATACTTGTCTCCTTCTCCTTTAGCCTTGGGCATCTTCCGCAAATGGTGCATGCATCAAATGCACTTGAGATCATCCCCTGTCACGCGCGCACCGCATGATGGCCGCCCCTTCCGGAAATGATGAACCTGCGAGCCGCGTGAAAAGAAATAGGAGAATGAGAAAGACAACTGAACAGAACTGACCGTCGCGGACTGCGACCATGGTTATCGCCCCGGTGCTTAAACCCTCACCGCCCCTTATGTCCATCCGTTCTGCTTATCGCCATTGACGTGTGAACACTAGCTAGACATAAACGGATAGACCCGGAAGCGGAAGTTTACCGTTTCCTCTGTGCTTCTCCCAGTTTCCCCACTCGAAGAGGAAATAAATAAACAGAATTCGGTGAACTGGGGGTAAGCAAGCAGGCGAGGAACTATTGCTGCATCGCATAGCATAGCCGAAGCACGCAGAGCGCCATTGGCGGCGGGGGCCGTGCGACCTGCATGCGTGCGCGGTCACCAGACCCGAAGTCGGAGCTAAGGAGCCCGTGCCGCGCCGCGCCGTGCCGCAAACTCTTCCGCTTCGCTCTTTACTAAGTAGCTAGACGAGAGAGACGTCGGTTATGTGCGGGTCGTTGGCCCCTCTGTGCGCTATCCTCCTGCAGCCCCCGAGTATATATGAGATCAGAAATACGTCGGGTCATCCTCTCTCCAGGAAACGACTGACCAAAGCAAGCGCATCGGATGACGGCGGTGGCACCGGAAATTAAGATGACGGAGGGTCCAAATCGGAAGGAGTGAGGAGAGAGGGGAGAGGATAGAGGTGTCTGCGCTTCTTCCGGCCGCCGGCCTTCGCGTCGCGGAGTTGCTGCTGCTATAAGCCGTAATAAGGGACCAGCTAGAGCTGGGCTATGGCATTCTGATGAAGCAGACAGTCAATACAAGCTTCGTGTCGCTTGAATCCCGAGGCACAATGATACCAGCTCCCAGCTCCCATGCATACCATGCACAATTCACCGACTTAAATATTAGTTCTAGGTTACAATCTCGGTAAGAATAGACCATAGATAAGAAGATATGAATAGGTTTGGCAAATAGCTATATAGTTACCGGGCATTGATCATGATACTCGAGCCACCTCAGTGCTTGGCCAGATGGCCCTCTTTTCCACACTTGTAACGCTTTGGCCTTCGTCAGTATGTGGTAGAACTGATACGATATTTCAACGGGGGAAACTGACGCGCGCCATGGTCGTTTAGGTGGTGGTGGTGGTAGTACGCTGGATGAACGCTTTTAGTTCTGTCCAGTATCACAGGCAGAACACGAACGACGTACGACGTATGTAGGATGTGTGAAGCTTGACTATATAGATACAGAATAGTTAGTAAAGCCTTGCATACTCTATATCAAACTTAGCTGAATACCGGGCATCCGTACGTTTGGGCGTGGGAGGGTTGGCTAGAATCGAGATTCAATTCGGCGCTCGCCAAAGACTAATTACATATTTACCTCGTCTACATACAACGCGAACCTTTCACTGCGAAACGGCAGGCATAACCTGCATCATGACGGAAGGCTCTTTGATCATGATAGATCGAAATAGTTCCTTCCTTGGTATATCTATCTCATGGCTGTCATCTATATTCCGAACGAAATCTCCTTTATCAAGCCCGAATAATCATAAGCATTTGTTATTCGTTACTTAGTGATCAAATAATATCATTCGGCTTATTCTCATTATCCGATTTCATATTTTGCGATCAAGGCTTAGTCTTTAAGAGGAGAGTTAAAAAGACCTACGCAGATTAACTAATTCATATCTTATATACAGCGGCATAAGGCCGAAAATTATGGACTTAAGAACTTCAGTTGTATCCTCCATATCCGGACGCCGCGCAACCCCTTTTTATTCCTTTTTGGACGCCTAAAAAACCCGCACGCATTCATACACACAGGGAATTCATCGTCTCCCTATACCTAGGTGGTGTCTCGTTTGACGGGCCCGGTGAGCTATTTATGCCCACTTCGAGAAGTCGACACTGTCGACCAAGGACTCGGCACCGTTGGGCGATGCGACTTCCGTAGGATCCGCCGTCGTGGTGGATACCATCGATGAGCGATGCGAATTTAGTTCGCTTGGGCTAGAAGAAAAGAACGTGGCAACAGAGGATCGTCTTAAGCTGCTGAAGCTGTCACGAACAGCGTTGCCAGTCTTTGCTGTTTCATATTGAGCTGAAGCCGTGCCAGTCGCAGAGTTGCCTTGGGCTAGAGCCGTCCCTGGAGGTGAGGGACCAGGTCCGTGCGAAATTGCCTTTGGCCCGTATTTCTCCCGCAGGCGATAGATTTCCCTAAGACGACTGCGCCACGGTGACATATACTCCCCGCCGGCGCGGTTAGCCCACACGAGGCAGAATACCGACGCATTAAGCGCAAGGAGCCGAATAAAGTCGGGCAAGGCCTTCAAGCTCACTATCTTGGTCTCAGAGGCCGGCGAGATCTCAGGAAATCCCGGCTTGCTCATCATCTGAACTTTGTAGAACGGCTCATCAACATCGTTCGGTGTCCTGTGCCTAGTAGCGACAAACGAAGCACGCGATTCGGGCGTGATGACGATGTTGACATAGTTGAACTCTGAAGGGAAGGTATCAAACTTGAACGGCAAACCGGAATCATTGAAGATGATATTGACAAAGTCGTTGCCGATATGTCGCTTCTTCAAGGTACACTGTGGGTCCTGGTCCAGATTGGTGGGCATCTGAGTCGTGACATGGAAGACAATCTCAGTCAGTCTGTCTCTCCAGCAGAAAGTATATTGACCGTCGGTGTCGTATGCTCGATCGAGACCCTGGGTGTTGAATTTGGCACCGTTGAGCTTTGTCAAAGTACCAAGACCGTTGAGAAACTTGATATAGTCACCACTGCCAGAAACATTGGCAAGGATCTCAATCTCCTTGGTCTGGCCTTCTCCAATGTAAATCACACCAACCTTGTGGCCGTCCACCGTTTGAATACGGTCAAATAGCCTCACCGCCCTATTGATGGAGTCATCAAGCGGCAGGGGTATAGGCCGCCCGTGGTCGATGCCCTGAGGTATCGAAGCTAGTAACAACACGAGTAAGTGATTCGGCAGTACGCTGTTACTCGACACCATGTTCGCTTCCCTTACGGCGTCCCCGGGATTTCGTTGATGAGGTGGCGTGGGCCTGAAATTTTCTCGTATGATGTACGATGAGGTCCCGGAAGGATGACGCTTAGTAATTTGAGCCCACCCTGTACTGGTAGCTTGCTCGATGGTCACGATGCTGTTCCCAATTAACCACCTCTTCTTCTGGATTTCACCGAACCTCTCTGGCGTGAAGAGCGGGTCTGATTCAGACTCGTCAACATCCGCGTACGTAGCTCTCTGCATGAAGTCGATCGTGATCTGGGCTTGGTCGTCCGAGTACTGAGATCCATCGACATCACTGAAGAGGTTCTTTGCGATCCAGCCAACCAGGTTCGCGCGGTCCTGAAGTTTCAACGCGAGAAACCAGTACGTGATAACTTGGAAGGCGAGCGCATAGACGTACTGGGGTAGATCATCTGATGCGTTTGGGCGGGGCTGGCTGTCCGAAGTAATGGCCGTGGACGGCGCAGTGGCTGACGAGTCGCTGATGTAGCTCGCCTTAGAATGCTGCTTCTTGTCTCTAACATACTGCACATAGCGGAAGCAGATTCCAAACACGATCTTATATTCCTCTTCTCGAAAGTTGACATATAGAGAAGGAATACGGTAAAGACAGGCTAGGAACTCCAGGATATGCATGGCGACTTGAGGCTGCGTAATAATTTGGGCCATCCTTTGCAAGATTGTCACCAGAACTTTGCCGGTCGACGTGGGCAGTTCGTGACAACAGATGGAAAGAGCGTGTATGCAACACTTTGCACTTCGCTCCCATGTTGCTATACCCTGCACAAAAGCGCGAACAATCTCGTCTTCCTCCGCCTTCTGGAAATGTTTATGGTAGCTGAGAATCATTGTAAGAGTATGGAACAAGCAGATGGCCACGTCCGCCAGACGCAACCCGTAGGCAGTTGGGGGTTCTTGGAAGGCATTCTTGTTAATCTGCTCACAGACTGTTCGTCGCAGTTCCTGCAACTGTGGTACCGCACCCTTGAAGATGGCGTGATTGCTAAGTTGCGAAGGTAGGTGGACTAACACGAAACTGTAGATCTCCCAATCACAGCCTTGCTGAAGCAAATTCAAGACGGTCTCGAGCCATACCCCAATCTCCAAGGCGGTGTCTTCAGCCAACCCATCAGACTGAGATTTAGAGGCATTGGAGCGTAGGACCGGGCTTGCTGCTTGCGATGCAGCCTCCGGAAGAGGTTGTGAATCGTCCAATGTCCATAAATGCCGTCTCGCCAGAGTTGCCTTTGCGCTGCTAACTGATCGCATTATGAATCCCCGATCTTGCGGTTGGCTTTGGCTGAAGGATACACCACGGGATGTCCGGGTCGCACTTCCAGCCTCGGTTCTGGAAAATCGACTCGAGCTAGCTGCTTCCTCAGCATGCTTCCGTGCCAGTGAGGCTCCCGTGCGATGCAGCAGAGATGCCAGACCAGTTGATTCGGTGTCAGGAATTATATAAATGCGATTGGCCCAGTCCGCTCGTAGACGGAAGAGTAACTTCATGGCGGTTAGGCGGGCATCAGCATCACTGCGATCGGACCTAACGATCGATACCAACAAGTGAAATAGTCGGGTTGCTTTGGTGACATCGTAATTCATGACGCGCATGAAGATTTGAACGTAACCCCTTGTGACGACATTTGAGGGTGTCTGCTTTTCTGCGTGATTCGCATCTTGGGACGATGTCTCTGGCTCGTTGCTGTGCGGAAGCGATAAGGATCCGGTGGACTGTAGCCCGTCCCTGCCCACGATATCATGAAGCGCGTCAACTATGTAGTGGAATAACGGCAAGTCCGCGGTGCTGGCGATAGCAGCAGAGAACGAGACGAGTTCTTTGAGCACCAGGATATCCGTTTCGTCCGCCACGTCCGTAAGCAACCTTTTCATCAGGTCGGGCACGAAGTCAGGCTCAATCTGATCATTCATGAGCTCAATCATGTCATAAACCTCGGTGATAATTTGCAGGGCCTTCGAGCGGATCTCCGTCGTTCGATCCTTGTTGGCGAAGAAAGCATCTAGAACCAAGTCCAAGTTCGAGTCCCAATCCGGATCTGAAGGAAAGCAACACCTCAACTCTTGGGCGTAGTTTAGAACTAGCATTGCTGCAGAGTCGGGAAGTTCGCGATGGATCTTAGCGAAGAAGAAGATGCAGTCGTGTCTTTGAAATAAGGTGTTGGATTGTTTCTCGAGAATCTCCTCAATCCGCGCGACCAGTCTCTTCAACTCGGCAGCTTTGTCCTTCGTCACCGAGTCATCCATGACCCGTGCTTCCCCTCCTTCGTGTGGCAATTTACTACACGCGGCAGCTACATCGAGCAAGGGGCCCCAATCCTCATTATCCAGCATGTCATTGACATTGCCGTGACCGTCGCGCAAAAGCGCATTCGTCAGTCGGAGGATATCAACATGTACCTTCTGGGTGGATGTAGTTTTGACTACAGTGGTGAGGCCATCAACCAAAAGAGTGTATGGTACCGCGGGATAACCTTTCTCCGAGCTTTTCGACAAGAGCTTTTGGAGGATCGAAATGGCGCCTCTAACCTCCCTGATGTTCTCCGCGCTCTTGTCCGCATCCTCTGGAACATTCTTCAAAACCTCGAGCAGAAGTCGCACAGTTGCCTGCCCGTTATGAGACCGACAGAGAATGCTGAACGTGTGCCAGGCCTCCTTCTGGAGGGACCCAACCATGTAATAGATGGAACTCAGTACGTGAACGCAGCGTTTGAGCTTTCCTGCCGGTATGGCACCGAAGGTCACAATGGCTTCCATAACGCCAATGCAGGCCCGGAGATCCTCCTCAACACTGGTCTTCAAGCAGATATCGAGTAGAGCGTCGATCAGGGCCTCTGCAGCATCATCATCCGCAACATTGAAGTTGAACTTGATTACGCTTGTAATAAAGGCAAAGAGCTGCGCAAAGTCCCTATCTTCTCCGGTGGCAACGGCTTTACCTTGCGGGCGTGAACCTTGCTTCTTTCTTGCAGCCTTCACATCATGAAACTTTAACCTGAGCCATCTGGTCAGGAGGGGGAAGACTTCATAGTAGAATCCGGAAATATTTCGTCCGTTGTTCGTCAAATCGACAAGGGCGGCAAGCTGCAAATGGAAATCTTCGAGGTTCGCCGGAGCAGAAATGGTACGAAAATATTCCATCCGCTCGAGATCGGTCGATGAGGGAAGTTTAACGCATTCAGTGAGAAGTTGCCATCCAGCCAGGCGAGTAGGCGCAGCATTGGTCGGCTCGATCAGATCTTTGGCTGCATGCCATATTTCAAGTACCTATATTCGTTGCGGTCAGCATAGCTACTGATAGGTATATCACTTATGCGGTTGAAGCGTACGGGGTTCAGAGGGTAGTCAGCTACCGCATAACGCAAGGTGTCAGCGGCAGCAACCCGCTCGCCAAGTGACCCATTCTTCAGCTTCTCAAGCGCCTCAATCTGATGAGGCGGTAAGCCGCCCGCGGCCGTCGATGAAGAACTGAGGTGCTGGGCGATCTGGACAGCCTGCAGAGAACTCGGGGGAGGCTTGTTCAGCTTGGCAGCACCTGCAAGGCCCTTGAAGACGCCGGCAAGGCCGCCTCCTCCAGTGCCCTTCAAGCTGGAGTCCTGGTGTGGTTTGGCCGCGTCTCCCGGTGACGGAGACATGGCTCTGTCTTGCCCTTCACCGACCGTTCGGCCGAGGGACGCTAACCACGAAAACATGTTAGCTACCCAAGCCATAGTAGCGTATCAACTTTGGGAGGGGAAAAGGTGAAGCGCGCAGGAGATAAGATGTGGGAAATCGTAGGTGGTGCTTCGAAGATCGTGGTACCAGCATACATAGTCTCACATAAGAATGCGCAGGCGCACGCAACGCGCGCAGGGTAGCTCTCGCGACTCTTTGATCCGGTCAAGCGTACCTGCGCGAAGGAAAACGGAACTGAGTGAAGGGCGTCGATAAATCAAACCAACCAAAGAGGTTGACGAAAGCCGAACTGGGACGGAGCCGACTTACGAGCAAACCGTGACTTGCATAAGGAAGAAAGTCACACCAAGGCGGTATAATGGCGGTGATAGACCACTATGGATATCAAGATTGCATCCAGTGCAAGAAGCCGTTGCTTGCGCAGGGTGGAGGCTTGAAAGCAATTGCGCAACGGGCTGAATCCGGGAACCCAACGGCACGACAGCCTCAACTTCCTCGTTCTCCTAAATCTCCTTTTCCGAAGTCTTTATCGACCTGGCCGCTTGTACGTCTTTTAAGGAGGATGGAATTTCCTGATAAAGCTCGCTTTCAGATGGTGGGGTGACTCCAACCAAGACAGTGGATGTGGTCGCACATCTGAGGAATGTTAGATGAGATCAAAAACTTGGAGAATGACGACAGACAGGACTCAGGGGCCGAACTAATAATTCAGTCTAGAGACTGGATATAGTAATACGTTTTAATAAGAGCCTTAAACTTAGACTAAGATAATGTTAATCCAAGGCGGAAGAACCTAGAAGAGCGTTGCTCATCAGATTCACAAAGAAAAGAGAGAACTCCACTCTTGAGATAATAAATAGTACATGTATGCGCTAAGTCTGCCTGATGAATCTGAATAGTGAAGATCAGCTGCAGTTTCTGCAGGTCCGGCTGGTACCTTTTTGGTCCTCGTGCAGCATTTTCGCAACATCGCTTTTCCGCTCTAGCCAATGACCTCAACACCTAGGTTACTTCCCAGAGGTAGGTTGCCTCCTGATCCCGTCACCACTATCTGGTATAACGGATATCGCTAATGTAGCTGCTATAAAGGAATCCGGAAGCCCATGACGGCATCAACCCATCAAACAAGTCTTATTTTCCAAAGTGACGTACGCAGCTATAAAGGGAAATCCTTGCTGCTCATTCTCTTGTGTATACCTAGTTATTGAAACAGCCTAGATAAACACTGGTACTGTATTTATATTTTACAGCTAAAGTGATTCAGAGGCAACGCGCCGCGGGTATGGACAGGCAATGTCGGATCGGGACATCTATTTTATCCCTCTGGCCAACAACGGGAGGGTTCCCTCTTCCAGTTTTTCCAGTTGAAGTGCCCCGCCTGCTACTAAGTAGGTAGTTGAAGGTGGTCGGGGCTTTCCGTAGTGCCAGGTGGGGTTGGTTCCATGTCCCTCTCTGGCGTTTGAGCTCCCCCGCAGTGCAGTGCGATGCGACCAGTTGTTGCCTCGTCGGCAGCAGCCCATGCAATAATCCCGATAAGTCAATAAAAAACTGTTGTCTGCTTTCGACCACAACTTCACCAGCAGCATTGAACGTATTCCCAAGTTCATCTGCTCCCTTAAGCCTCAAGCTCTCTCCTTATCTCTCCCCCCCCTTAGGTACCCCCGTAACGGTCGTCGATACAACCGACAGAACTACTCCTCACAAAACATGGCTTCCGATTTGGGCCAAGTCGCCCAGTTGCTAGAAGCAACACTCGATCCCACGAAGCATAAGAAAGGTAGGTAGATTTATTGCTGCGCCCTCTGTCGTAGTTATTCAGAGTTCCCTTTTGGGTCATATACCTGGTCCTTTTCTGGATGGGTAACGTCAGGGTCAGAGCTAATATTTATCCAAACTATCAGCTGAAGCAGCTCTGAAGCTTGAAGAGCAGAAGCCTCAGTACTCCCTGCAGCTTCTCAAGATCGTCGCGACCGACTCACTCCAACCAAAGATCCGCCTCGCCGCAGCTCTTGCCTTTAAGAATTTCATCCGGCACAACTATGTGGTACGCCATACATACATACTCGGGCACTGGTGTTTTGGATGGCGCATTGTTGACATGTGCTCTTATGTAGGACGAGGATGGAAACTACAAGCGCCCCATGGACGAGGTCAACACGATAAAACAGGAACTTATTGGGCTCATGATTGTTTGCCCTCCAACGATCCAGACACAGCTCGGTGAAGCTATCAGTATCATCGCAGACTCCGACTTTTGGGAACGGTGGGATACGCTCATCAGGGATCTCGTTTCGAGACTCACACCTGACAACTCCAAGGTGAACAATGGAGTTCTGGAGGTTGCGCATTCTATATTCGTCAGATGGCGGCCGCTGTTTCGCTCCGATCAGTTGTTTATCGAGATCAACCACGTCTTGAACACCTTCGCCGGGCCCTTCCTCACTCTGCTATTCGTAGGTCACTCAGTCTCGGTTCGACCGATAGGGTCGGCGTTACTAACCCTTCGTCAAACACCAGGCTACCGACCAGCAGATCGAGGCCAATGCCGCAAACAAGGATGCACTCAAGGGATATTTTGATACCTTAAGTCTATTGACCAAAGTGTTCTACGACTTATCGTGCCAAGATATGCCGCCTCAATTCGAGAGCAGCCTGGAACAGATCTCGACACTCCTCCACAAGTACCTAACCTACCATAATCAGCTCCTGGAGACCGACGACGACTCCGAAGCCGGTATCATCGAGACGGTCAAGGCTGACATCTGCGAGGTCCTTGAACTTTACGTCACCAAATACGATGAAGATTTCAACAGGTACACCCAGGTCTTCATTTCGAGCGCCTGGAATCTGCTGTCATCAATCGGACAAGAGACCAAATTCGATAACCTCGTTAGCCGGGCCCTGCATTTCCTAACGGCCATTGCTGGCACTAGACAGCACGCCAATGCCTTCGAAAACGAAGGCGTCCTCAGCGAAGTGGTCGAAAAGGTTGTGCTTCCCAATGTCGCTCTCCGGGAATCCGATGTTGAATTATTCGAAGATGAGCCTATCGAATACATCCGACGGGATCTGGAGGGATCAGACACGGATTCCCGGCGGCGTGCTGCTACAGACTTCCTGAGAAAGCTTCAAGAGCGATTCGAGGAGTTGGTTACCCGCGTTGCTGGCAAATACATCAATCACTATCTCGAGCAGGGGAAGACCAGTTGGAAAGAGAAGGACACTGCTATCTCGCTGTTTCTGTCGATTGCCGCTAAAGGGGCCGTCACAGCGGGTCACGGTGTCAAGACGGTCAATCCATTGGTCAACGTCGTTGAATTTTTCCAGCAGCATATTGCGAACGACTTGATATCAGAAAGCGCTGAGCCCATCTCCAAAGTTGACGCCATCAAGTACCTGTACACTTTCCGGAGCCAACTGACTAAGGAGCAATGGCAAGCTGCATTCCAGCCTCTAATCCAGAACATGGGTTCGTCGAACTACGTCGTTTATACGTACGCAGCGATCGCAGTCGAGAGATTATTGTATCTCACCGACGAGTCCGGTGCTCGCGTTTTTGACCGATCTGACATCGAGCCCTTTGCGAAGGATCTTCTAGAGCATCTCTTCAAACTTGTCGAGAAGGAGAGCTCCGCCGCCAAAATGCAGGAGAACGAGTACCTAATGCGCTGCATTATGCGTGTGCTCATTGTCATCAAGACTGGTGTACTTGGCTTCGTTGATATGGTACTGGATCATCTAGTGGGTATTACGAATACAATCAAGCAGAACCCGAGCAACCCCAGGTTTTACTATTACCATTTCGAGGCCCTGGGAGCCATTGTAAGGTGAGTCTGCATTCGTCATATGACCTCCTTTGATCATAGAAAAGTGACTGACCCCGATAGCTGTGGTTCACCTGAGGGCACTTCCAAATTGGAGGATCGGCTGTGGGAGCCTTTCAATCTCATCCTAACTGAGGAAGTCAGCGGTAAGACCCCATATATCACACTTTATGCGAAGCGAATCTCTAATGACTTTGCAGAGTTTATGTCCTACGTGTTCCAGCTTTTCGCAAGGCTACTGGAAAGTAAGCCATCCGGGCCGCTGCCGAACCATTATCAGGCACTTGTTCCTCCCTTATTGATGCCGGCGTTATGGGAGACTAGAGGCAATGTCCCCGCTTTGGCAAGATTGCTCGCCGCCATCATTCCTAGGGCAGCCCAGTCAATTGTGGCTGAGAATCAGCTCGAACCTATCTTGGGTATCTTCCAGAGACTCATTAGCGGCAAGAAGACGGAACAGAGTGCTTTCGACCTGCTCGAATCGGTCGTGAAGTCGATTGACAGGTAAGTCCGCTTAGTCCGTTCGCACAAAGGCTCCTTCGGCCCTAATCAACCGAACTTACTCTCTGCATTTGATACACCTTTTTAACCCATGCTTCATGCTAATATATCATTAGGAGCACTCTTGACAAGTACTTCAATACGATTCTGAGTCTATTATTCACTAAGCTTCAGAACAACCCCTCAGATTCCTTCAAGCTACGATTTGTGCGGCTTTACCATCTTGTATCCGCACGTGTTGAGACTGGCTTGGGCGCCGATTACTTCATCAGCCAGGTGGATTCGATCCAGAACAACCTCTTCACGCCGGTCTACCTGAACGTCATCCTGCCCACATCGGACCAGCTTGTCGCCAACGACCGGCGGCTGGCTGTGATATCGTTCACCAAGACGCTGTGCGACAGTTCGGCGTTCGCCAAGCGATACCTCAAGGGCTGGCGGTTTACGTGCGAGGCGATGCTGAAGATGCTGGCTAATGCGCCCAAGGTGACACTGGGCGCGGGCGACGAGATCGTCAACGTGGCTGACGTCGACGACATTGGATTCGGCCTCGGCTTCACGCCCCTCAGCACCTGCCGCAAGCAGCAGGGCCGCGACGAGTTCCCCGAGATCACGGACCTGCCCCAGTGGGTGCGCGAGTACATCACCCAGGCCAACCAGCGCCACAACGGCGCCATTGCCGGCTACGTCCAGGAGCGGCTCGACGGCCGGGGCAAGCAGGCGCTGGCCATGTATATGTCGTAAATAAAAGGAGCAGCAGCAGCTACGGGGCATCTTGATTGACCGTTTGTTTGATTGATACCATAAAAAGGGGGCGTGTGGACAACGACTGAGAATCAGTAAGGGAAATGAATAGAGGATTCTTAGCGTTTACTGGGATGGTTCCGCTGGAACCCTATATCTAGGGTTGGAGTTTCGCGACTGCCCAAACGAACAAGTGGAATGTAGGCATGATATGATAATGTCTGATAAAGGCCTGATCACAGTGTTGAAATCGCCGCGAAGTGATGCAAGTGTGGTGACTGTACCGGAATCTGAAGGGCGACAGCCTTGACGATACCTCTGCTGGCGCATGATTAATGCATGTGCTGTGAAGGCCAGTATCGTATCTAACATACCGCAGGAGAAACACAGCTGTGTTTTTACACCGTTTTTGCCCCTTAGATTGATGGACCGACATATCTGCCAAAGGGCTCAAGAGAATATGCGGAGAGAAGGCAACTCAATATCATTATAAGCTACGCAGTGCCAGGGAACAGGCAAGAAAGCATTCATATCACCATCTGCTACGCCGCTCTGTTATGTCTCGTAACAACTCCTCGACGATGCTTGTTGAAGCCGGAACGAACAATGACCCCGTTCAAGGAGATCCTTAAACGGATAGCGATATCTGCTTAACTGCAGCCTAGATCTGCAAGCTACAACTTATTATTCCCTGCTTTCGCGGTCCCGATAAGCTACCTACCCCTCCACACCCTATACCTACCTAGCTAAGCTGCCCAATGGAGTTGACCGGCCCAGGGCGAACCGCCTACGTACGCTCTTTCCGCCCAGATTCGTAGCCAACCTTACCGCCTAGCGTTACCCGTACGTCCAGCAGGATCGGCAGGGCCTGCGGTGTAATCGGCCGGGCCCGAAAGGCGAAGGCGCAGTAAGCAGTGAGAGGCTGTTATCCGCGAGTAAGGGAGGGCCGGCGTATTAGTAATCCCATCGTCGCACGGTCGTCGCCCTTCCCGTATGCTACGAGACGAATTTCTAGGCCTCGCCGGTTTCGTCCCCTGTGCGACTTTTACGTTCTCGACCTACCGTTTCCAGCATTTCGTAATCCGACTCGCAGAGCGCATCGAGGTTGGCGATTGGGGGGAGGGGGAGGGGGGGGGTGAGATTGAGCTTCGCACCGCTCAAGGCAAATTTCGTGCATACTGCAGCATGCAAGGTAACCTCGGCATGGGGCGATATCGGAGATCTGATGAGAGAATCGTTACGGCGGCGAACGTAATAGTCCAGTACGTAGATAGATGACAGCGCACGCCTACTTCAGCAGGCGCCTCGTGCGTATCGAAAAGGACATGGAGGAGCATTCGTAAGCAACGGCGGTCTCCCATGAGATCCCCTCTTGCATACCCGCTCGCCAGCCCTCGGCATCGTATCACGCACGTCCGCTGCCCCGATTCGGCGTCGCAGGTACTGTCGATGAATATATCACCCACGGACGGATGTGGCCGAGCGACCGGGTTGCAAATCGGAACAGATCAAGAATCGTGCCGATTCCGGAGGTTGTGGGAGAGCCGTCACGTCGTTTCGCGTCCGGGGCTGGAGAGAGAGACCTGTGAACGCGTGGCCACGGCGAGAGACGGGACAGCAGGAAACGGCGGAGAGAAAAATGCGATCCTTTGGCCCCAGTGAAAGTCTCGAAAGACATAAGAGGTCCCACAGCATGAGGGCAACCCGCTCGTTACATAGCAATAAATCAAGAGCGGCCCCCGAGGGAGGTTTCGGGACGTGCTCGTTCTCTGGTTAACTTCGTAAGGCCGTTGAGTTCCTATATTTAGACAGAAGGGCCATAGAAGAGAGCCCATGCGGCATGACGAGTTATTAACCCGGTTTCGAAACCCCTTGGACAATAGGGATCTGCCAAGCATGAACAACATTACAACGGTGGTGGTGGCGCCATGATGTCGGTGAGCCGGAAGGGAGCAGCCGGGGGTTACGCGACAGGCATCGTTGTCCTAGGGCAACGAAGGAGAGACGTAACGAGATATTATAATCTGCTCCGTGCACGCCCGGGGATGTAGGGGTTGTTCCAGGGTCCTCCCATCTAGCGTGTAGTGCAGAACAGGGTATTACTTTCACCAACTCTTGACTCCTGACTCAGGCGTCCTGGGCGAAATCCTCCAGAACATTGAGGACGCGCAAGAGAACGCTGATGGAAGGAGTGGAGATGCAGCAGCCTCGCACATAGCGGTGGAGTCCCCTCGGAAAGGGCCTGTTGTGTAGAGGTGGGCTGGTGGAGTTCTCATGAGATAGAACTTCTCGAAGCAGATGCAGGTCAGGAGAGTCTCTCTAGAAAAAATTATTAGCGTAGCTGCCACTAGGTCATTCCCCTCCTTCACGACCTCCCTGCGATCACTGCGTCAAGAACCGGCCCGCGGTAACGCATCATTCGGCCCCTGGTACAAAGTCCGCAACGGCGGTGTATCGGAGGGCTGCATGATATGCAAGGGACGGCCGTCGGTTTCTCCAGAGTGGTGGAACAATGGCATGACATTCAATTGAGAATTGGAGTCCCCGAGACAGAGCGGCCCCCCGTAGGAGTAGTCCAATTGGATGCCAGGGTGAACTGCGTTGCCCCTAACTACCGCTCCGGACATACCGCAAGTTGTGCAACGCCTGAGAAAAACACCGGCCGGCTGTTCGTATTGAGAACGCAATCCGGGCTCTCAGTTGTATGGTTGCATTAGCCTCCTGCTTATGCGAAAGACAGCTAGGAGTTTGCCCAACCGTGATCTTGGAGACATCGTGCATGAGACGCCGGTATAGGAAAGCTGGTTACTGGATGAAAGCCTGTATTTGTGCGCCCGAGAGATGGCTTGTGGCAAAGAGACAGCATGCCCTCGGGCGTACTGGACACGGCCAGCTTGAATCATAGGCGGATGTCCAGAAGCGTTCTCGCGAATCACGACTGACAATTGCGAAAACGTGATTGGGGTTAGCGAGCAGGATGCGGGGACTGTCGACGCGGTTCGAACACGCTGACAGATGTAACCCTTCTAGAACAAAAGCTGGGTCAGCCCGCACGTTCTCTGCAGGAGACGAAAAATTTGTTCTGGAAAATTGCCACTCAGTCGGTGGTCGACGGCATCTCCGTGTTGGCTGGGGTCAAATGCACTTGTGGGAGAGGATTTGCATGTCGACATTCCGACGCGGCGAAGAGCTTCTACTGGTCAGCGAGCCGTGCAGAAGTCTACCTAGTACAGTAGTAGTAGTTCACTATATAGAGAGAGAGTCGAGACACCGCGTGGATTATGGGCGACCGCTTGGCGAGCGTATAATCAACCTTAGAAACTACTACAGTTACTATTAGTTGACAGAGGGGTCTGGTCTGGCCAACGCGGCTTTACCTCTCTTACTTAAGCGATAAAGGTAAGGAGAACTGATTTCGCTCACATGCTGCATCGCATTGATAAGACTTCATAAGCAGATTGTCATCGACTAGGCCAGCCACGATTTCTTTGCTTGGCCGTTTCGTCAGCGCGGGAGTTTCCACAGCAAAAAGAGCGTCTTGGCTTTCCAAAAGTTGATATACTCAAGATCCTGATACACTTCCATGGTTTTCAATCCTATTGCGGCTGGTAGTCTCAGCCCCGTCCTCCACATATTACCTAATAACTCGATTCACATCTTACAAGTACTGCTGATAGACATTCGTGACCCGACGAAGGATCGAGCCCACGATGGATCGCCAACTAAACGCGGCGCACATCTGCGCCAACAAGTCCTTTGTATCATAATATCGCCGAAAGAGCTGGATCGCGAGTCAAGGTGGGCATATTAAGCGAATCGCTCGCCAAACACTGCCGATCCAGGTGCAGGCTAATACCGGACCATGGGAATTCTCGGCCCAAGATCAAATGCTCCCATCGTAGTATATATCAGTAAGTATGTAGGTATGTACTATTATATTGCGGAACGTTCGGAGTATACTGACTGACTGATGCGAACAGTGGAAACCAGCCAGCGCGGTTAATGTGTTTTAGCAAACCCGCAATAGATAGAGTAAGTCAGGTAATCTTATGCAATCAAGTGCCGTCGCATACTTTGCTGATATATGGCTTGCGGGGAACATTTTATTATACCCCACTGGGACGTGATCGCTCTCGTTATCTCGAGTTCATGGCCTCTGGGTACTTTTCGCTACCAGATAGCGTGGCACCATGCACTAATTCTGACGCAGCGAACCCTGTGTTTTGCATACTTTAGCAAGACGCCAATGCCACGTTCTTTTTTTTCTGGAGGCACTCCACAGCTCGGATCGGCGTGTAGCAGGGGGACAGGGGGAAGAACTTGCAGCTTCATTGCTCGAGAAGTTATTCATCGGCAGAATCCGGACGCGAATGGCGCCGAACGAGAGCGGGAATCACAAGGTTTACCGCCTTTTTCGACCAAAGAGGTATGGGACTACACGAACCGTCTCTTTGCGGACGCCAGTCAAACAAAGTCTTTAAAGTCATACTGATTTAGGGATGATCGGCATTAT
Source organism: Monosporascus sp. CRB-9-2 (assembly GCA_004155915.1). Lineage (NCBI taxonomy): Eukaryota > Fungi > Ascomycota > Sordariomycetes > Xylariales > Monosporascus > Monosporascus sp. CRB-9-2. The sequence goes on from QJOA01000098.1 coordinate 127,507, forward strand.
CGATAACTTAAAGGCAAACTGCACCAGTTACCTTTGGGGGGTCTTTGGGAAATCCTGGAGAACCGAGGAGGTGGTCCGTGTAGCCGCATACATTTTCTGGTCGAAAAAGGCGTTTCGCTTTGGCCTTGAAGACTGCCACTTTCTAACTTATTGAGTTATTACTATTACAGTAGCTAGCTTTTCTGGCGAAGTTGTTCGTTTGTAAACCTCGTTAGACTCTTGCTTTAATATTTAAGTGTCGGACGGTGGCTCAAATACCGTGTTACTCGTCTGATTGGAGCATCGTGGCCATTTCTGAAACAACGCACAACGTCTCTCCGGAGCCGCAGTTAACTAAAGAAGTATATGTTTAGGCGTGGCAGCCATGTAGTACGCCATTGCTAGGACGGGACGCTTTGTTCAAGTTATAATAACCTTTGATATGTGTAGTCAGCAATGTATGTGGCATGTATAGCAGATAACCACGGTTGCGAGTAGCTAATCTATTATTATAAAGGATTTATGTATAAGTTCCAAACGGCTCTTTCGTACAATATTTCTCACTAGCCTTGCTTTCTAGACATGTTAAGATTCCCTGGAACAGTACCTTTTGTTACGGCCTCGAATATTTTCGACGGCCCTGAATGAACCACGACCCCTGCGCTAGCCCAGGCACCGACATGCAGTACTTACGCGAATAGAGGCTAGAGGTGTATGCATGCATGATGTATGTAGGTATGTACATCTGTGAGGTGCAATATGTGGAATGATATGTGGAATAATATGTGGAACCATATGTGGAACAATATGTGGAAGAATGCTAATAGTGTAGTAATGGAGCGCCGGTTACGGTGCGGGTCGCATGCCCCACCCGTTACACCAGGGCATGGGCTCTGTCCCGCTATTAATTTCACCGTTTTTGGGGCGAGTCCCGCTGATATCACGGCCCTTTAGTCAATTCCGGTCAATCGAATTGATGCGTAAATGGAAGCATCTCCTTTCTTGTCCGCGACCTTTCAAGGCTTTCAACTTCCTCTACATATGTACATGTAGCCACTCGAGCTTTTGTACGTCAGGTCAGGTACCATTCCTCCTTAACAAATTTCCTTAGTCGGCTTGGGACTAGCGCTAGCCTTCTAACCTTTTACTCTTATTCGACCCCTTCTGCTTCTCAACTCTCAAAGCCATACCCGGCCAGAGCCGTATCCTTACCGGGGCGCTCCCTTCGGTTGGACAACCACGTTTAATGCCTCCTCCGATTCGATGAATTTTGGTTAAGCCTGTTGTAATTTGCGCGGCGACTATGGAAGGTTATCTATTGATACCTCCAGATCGGGGGACTATCATCGGGAGGGCAATTTGGAAGGTACTATTCAGCCTGGGAGGGACTGGTTCCCCGATATTTGAATGCGCTGAGGCTGACCGAGTCCACATCCAGAGTCGTTATGTCGTAGTTGGAAACCCACGACAAGAACAGACCCAGCCGAATCCCGGTTTCTCCCAAGTTATATCGGCCGTTCGAACGAAAGATGGAAGTGGCCGAGGATCCAAAAACCAACCTAAGCCGGAGCCTGACGGCATCTACCTCTCAATATACAAGTCAAAGGTAGCAGGTCTATCGCCGCCCTAACCCAAGGTTGCGCGCTGACTGTGTTTTAGGAGGATTCGGAGCCCATACAACGACACTCGATTTCGTCCATAACCGATTGTCAGGTCCGCATGGTTTCACATCGCAAGCAAGGGAATGTGCTTCCGACTCTAGCTATCCAAGTATCTCCTGATCCAGCGACGGACAAACTCCGGAAACGACGGTCGAGTCGGACTGCGGGCTTGACAACAACGAAGGAGTCAGGTCCAATAACGTTATGGTTTCGCCTTGGCGATGACCATACGTATGCATTGGTGGATTGGGCAAAATACATCCAAGACCTGTTATCACAAAATGTCGCCGACCAACAACCCATAAGTCCGGTTAGCCCGGGGTCGCCCACATTCGTAAACCCGTTTCCCGGCCCGCCCTCGGACAGGAGTCATTTTACTCGTTCCTCGAGTGGGAACACCAATCCGCGGGCGACGTTATCACATAAAACGTCTAGCCACACTTATGGATCAAGCCAAAACCCGCGAACACTGTACAGTTCTGGGACTCCAAGTGTGCGGTCTTTGGGGAGCGATGTCTCATCTCATGCTAGCTCTAGCAACGTCGGCACGATGGGCTACGCGGTACAGCACTACACGAGTATCATGCCGGACGACCTCCCATCTCCGACCGTCACGCTCGGCGGATATCAGGACGAGTTTATAGAAGGATGGACGTCAGCTCAGGGCAGGATCTCAACTTTAAGCTCCCCGGCAAGGATTGTAAGAGGGAGCATGGGATCACCAGGGGGTCCCTTGCCAGTTGGTTCCAATTCTAGCTCGCCTCCTCTGCCTCGAGAAACGATCTTGGATAGAGCTTTTCAATTGAGATGCATCCCGGGCTCGGAGCGGGAGGTCCCTGGGGAAGAGAAACTCAGCTCGCTTGCCAGATTTGATGCATTGATGCGCGAGGCGGAAGAGAGGCGTAAAGCGAAAGAACGGGATCAGGCGGCGGTTAAGGAACCATTGAGAAGTACATGGGAGGAGGAGGAGGACAGCGAAAACGAGGATCGCGACGGAGTCGGCAAAGAGGCCGACGACGAGGACAGTGACGCCGATGTCTTCGATTACGATCTAAACGATGATGGCAATACCCCCATTAACTCAGCACACAGGGCACTGGAGTTCATTGCCAGCCACCGCAGTTCCGTACAGTCGCCCCCATTTCGCCACATGTCCAGGAACTCCGTGAGCTATCAAGAATCGCATAGCATGGCCAGTGGAGCATCAATTGCACGTCCACACACATCACATTCGAAATTGCGGCCGGTAATGGCCCCACGAACGATTAGCCAGCCGCAACCTATTCCCCTTTCTTTGGACAGGCTCACTTCGGCTCCTATGCCCCCTACAGAAGAGGGAAGCGTTCAGCGACATGGGAAACGCGATTCCGTATCAAGTATCAAGAGACTCAGCTTCAATGAGTTCACGAAACGATTAAGCAGCACGAGCAGCCTGTTGCTTGTTCAGACGAACCAGAGCACGAGCAGCAGAGGTAGCAGCGAGGTGGATGGTCTCGCAAATTCTCGAGGCACGGCCCTTTCACCTGAGCGTGAAGACCGTTGCGGATGGCGCGGCAGTGTGGGCGTCTTCGGCGGAAACGACGGCGGCTTTATATGATCGTCGGCGACCGGCCTGCTCCATCGATAGATTTTCTTTTGTTTCTTCTTCCGACGCCTTTGCTTCCCGGAATAAGATGGTCTCATTGGAGAGGCCGATTTCAACCCAATACTGAAACTTATATTTTGTCTATGACGACCCGTTACGAACGACCGACTGCAGCGGCGCTGTTACGATATCTCTCAAAGTCTACGGCGACTTTTTCACGTCTATTGCATATCAGCGGTTGGGCGTGACATAATACACGAAAACACGACCCATTTCTGAGAAGAAGATCTATTGTACGAGAGAATATTTTGCACAGCGACGGTTCAGGGGCGGGATGTCCTACCCATTCTTCCGTCTTTCGTTTTTGGTCTTATCTAGTTAGAAGAAGTGACATACCATCGTCATTCATAGCCAAGCTTCCTGGCTGGCTCGGGGGCGGAGACACAGGCCCGCCGCTTCATACGGAAAGAATTACTACTACCTCAATTGAATATAACCTTCCACCCACCTTTGTGTGTCTCTAATCTGCTTGTTTCGCTTTCGTCTTCGCTTTACTCTTCTAGGTCCGGCCTGCGTCATGTGAGTTGTCGCACGCTGCATAAACCGGCAACTTATTATGCAGTGTAACGTGGGGGCGGGGCGTTTGCTGCGAGGCCATGCCTATCGTGTATCTCGTTCACCCAGGCTCCCATGACCAATAGTGTCCTTTTTTTCTGCTTGGTTGGTATGTAATAATAATAAGTCTAGAAAAAAAAATTTCCAAAAGCCGCCACGGCTCTACATACGGGCCTACAGTACCCAGGGGTATTTTCCTGTTAGTTAACCCCACTAGGTCCACCCCCACGTCAGTATAGATTTCCATACAAAATTGTATGGGATAGACATCATCCGGGGATTTGTCGGTACATGCAGTTGTTGTGCGTTACCGAATGCCGACCTTGAATGAAGTAGCCCATATATTCCATGCATTTCCTATAGCGTTAAATATCAACCCTCGGTGGGAGACAATGGGTGGGTGGATGTAACTAACAGAAAATATTCCTGGATACTTGTACCCTTGCAAGCTGACGCTCCCGATGGCCTGGGCCGGGAGTGCGGAGCCCCCGGATTGACATGCATGAAGTATGGCATGTACATAAGAAGATGAGGTGATTGATTAGGGGGCACGGGAGGGGCAAGGGAGGGGAGGCTAGATCTCCACAAGTGCGAGAGAACTTCGATTTATTATCGCGACTACCTTGTTAACACAACGTTACCCGGGTGCATAGACAAAATGGAGGCGTTCGCTGGTAACCTAACCATCGCATGCGCGTACTTACGTTTCGGGAGTTGTGAATCGATAGTACGTGCGTGGGATGCTAGTTCTTTTGCCAGATGATTTTGTTGGGGGTAGCCTTGCATTGGTTGTCCTGAGGCGGTAGGGTTCGTCTTCATCTCCGCCCCTGTTGATCCACGACGGTACCTGCGGCATACGTACGTACATGCTTTTATGTAGCACGAAGCAACACGTGGAAAGCAAGGCTATACCATGTAATTTGAAGTTAACTACTAGATATGTACACTTCGTACTCCTCGTACGTCGCTAGGGATCTACTACTGAGTAGTAGCTCTACGCCATCGAACCTGGGCCTGACCCCCACCCTTCGGAGTCGACTCCCAGCACATAGCATGTAGCCATGTAGGGATAAATTAGGAGTTACGTAGTACGGCGAACTATATGATACTATGTAATCCCGACCATCTCGGTGAGGTCTCCACCTAACTATCATCGACCGCGCAGATTCTTCGAGTACGTACATAACAATATGTATATAGCAAAGTGTAAACCAGCGGCCGCAAGCACACCAGCGGCGCAGCACCGGCAGCATGGAGAAGAGTTCGGGTCACGGCTTGGCTCGCTTTCTGGGGTCACAGGGGCCCTATCCAGGTAGTGGGTACAGTAGTACTACCCAGAGGCAGAAGATTATTGCGTACTTGCCTACCTAGTACATAGTAAACATCTCTTTTATTATCATCATCGTCGCCATTATCCATTCCCATTACGACAACTACATATTGAACAGGGGGCGGACAGCGACCAGGACTAGGGGCGGATGCATATCACACGTGCCTCGCAGGGGTCACAGGGTTGGCGGGTGTATTATTGATGATGAGGCGGGATTGAGTGCCCGGAAGGGGGATAGATCCGAGAGATCACCATGACACGGCCCGCTGGTTGACGAGTGCGGAAGACGCCTTTGCACTAATATAGCTGGGTCCTGGCAGCTGAATCCCGGGGTGGTTTGATGATACCGGTTATTGTCTGGAGGTTCAGCGCTTGCTGTCCCCGGCTCCTTCCGGGTCCTCGTTCATTCGTCTCGACAGATTACCTAATACGCTCACTTTCTTCCTGGAACACCCGATGAGCCTCGTGGCGTACACAAAGGACCCGGGCGGAGATTCTCCAGTTATTAGATTCAGTAGGTACTGCTCATTACACGCACACACCGACTCACACGTAGGCAATCATTGCTCTCATGAGCTCGGTTGTCATTTATCCCTCATTTAATTAGGTCTAGGCGTGCCTTGTTAATCCAAGGCCAGCATCCCGGCCGTTTCCTCGAGGGCCTTGTTGAGCAGCTCGGTCGCTATGGGGTCCTGCGGGTTGATGGCCAGCGCTTGGTGCAGCACCTCGACCGCGTCCTCGGGCTTCCCCAGCTCCATGTATATCAGGCCCTTGGCGGAGAACACGGCGGCGTCCTTGCCGCCCTGCCTCAGGACCTCGTCGAACTGCTCCAGCGCCTCGTGGTACTTCTTCGAGCGCCGATACGCGTGCGCGAGGTTTGTGCGCGCCGACAACCAGGCCTCCGGCTCCGAGTCGATATCCTCGGCCACCTCGAGGGCCTTCTGGAAGAGTGTGGCGGCCTCGGTCGGCCTGTCTTGGTGATAGTAGACAACTCCCATCTCGTTCAATAACAAGGGATCCGTCTTGCATAGTCCGTACGCTGTCCTGAGAAACTCGTCCGCTAGCGTCATGTTGTTGAGGGCATGGTTCTGCATGCCGAGGAACACTTGTGGGAGATGGGTGCCCATGAATAGCCTCGCGGCTGTCGAGTATGCCGATATAGCTTGGTCATGTTCTCCTTCGGCAGCGAAGGTGTGAGCGAAGCCGATCCAAGCCGGCCCGAAATGGGCATCCATCATGCTAGCTTTGCTGAAGTATCGCCTTGCTTCAGCGATTTTGTCGATAGCAAAGTAGTATATGCCCACGGCAAGCCAGGTGCATGGTTCCTCGGGATGACTATCGGCGAGGTCGTGGGCAACAAGGAAGAGGACATTCTTCATCTTGAGCTCATACAAGCAGGCTAGATGTAAGGGGTATATACTAAAGTTATATTTGTCCTCTTGCAGGACAGAATCGGTAATGGCCAGGGCATCCTTATACCTGCATTGGGTATAAAGGAGATCTGCCTGAGCCAGACGCAGATCGGGGTTCGAGGAGAGGTTGTAATGTGTAGAGAGCGTCTCGCAAGCCGATGTAAAAGCGTCGGGGTTACGATATTTCGAGAGTCGTGTGGTATAGAGCATTCTGGTGAACTCGGCGGCTTCTTGTGATGAAGACGGGTCCCCTGGTACGGTGATAGAATCGAAGTCTAGAGATTCAAGGAATTGCCATTCCTCGTCGGGCGACATGAGCGAGTTCTTCATTAACTGCTGGAAAGCTTCGAAGCACTGGACGTCTATGCGGACGGCGTCCTTGTAACACTCCTTAGCCCGGTCGAAGGCATTCTGCTTCGCGTAACAGATCCCTCTCAGAAAGCACATAGCGGCTTCGTAGCGCCTGTTTGCAATCTCTTCCTCCGAAGCTTCGTCCCTCCGGTCGTGCGATCTGGCAGCAGCCCTGCCATGGTTGGACGCCGTGGACCGTCCACTTGTATGTTGTGCCTTGCGCCTATTCGCCGGGTTCGATATTAGATGAGTAGGGTTACGCTCTCCAAGGATAGAAAGGGCCTCGTCAAATCTGGACTGCTTGATGAAGCAGTGGGCAGCTAAATATCGACACGACGGGTTTCGGGCGACCAGGTCCTGTTTGGATAGGAAAGCTTGGGCTCTCGTGTAATTGCCCGTTGCGAAGTGAACTTGTGCGAGCCAGAACGCATCGTTATCGTCGTCTATAGCAAAGGCAAAATGGGGTCAGTGTGGCGCAATAACCAATATATCTGTTTTCTCCCTCACTCTCTTGTGGTCACCTCGAAAGATGTTTCAGCGGATGGGACGGACGGACGAACTCGTTAAAGCCAGCAGCTTATCTCCTATGAAGATGGCCGACTCATATTGGGCCTTGTTTAAGGCATCCTGCCTCCATTCCCGGAGGAAGCTTTCCATTGCTACCGGCAGTACATCGAGGGACTTGGTACAATATGGCTAGGCATTAGGAATGCTGAAGGCTGGCGGAGGTGCTTTGCTAGTTGGACGGTGGATGTTGATGTTGATTGACAGGTAGGATAGTGGGGGTCCTACGACAGACTATGCTGGATGTCTACGCTCGTGGTTGGTTGTCCTATTATTATTACTATGTAAAGTTACGACGCGTTCTCGGCGGTCGTGACGTGGGGTATGTATGTGTTCCCCCTGGAGTGGATCCACCCAAAATGCTAGTGTACGATAGCGAGGCTCCAGGGGTGCTAGCCAATCAGTGCTTGCTTCCTATACGGCCGTATGCAGCCCTCCTATTAGTATACTGATACTCTACGTACAAATAACCTTCCAATTGGCTCGATCCATATCATTTATATACCACTGAGAATTATCGTCTTCGGAATCTAAACAACTACATAGATAAATACAAAAACATGCGTCTTCAATGGCGAAGAAAAGGTATGCAGATTGACAGTCACTTATAACACGCAACATTAATACTTAGAACCCGGCGTGATTACCAGAAACATGGGCAAAGATCCTCACCAACTCATTCCATTGGACTTGCACTCTTCTCTACTCAAGTGGCGGCGACTCTCCTCATCATGATAGTCTTCGTAGGGTCTGGCATTATGTGATCCACATGCGCGATATTTGAATAGCGCTCCTCGACACCATTAGGGAGCTTGATATCGTACTCGAGCAAGATGGCCACCGCCATCATCTTGATCTCGTGCGAAGCCAGGAAACGCCCGGGACATGCATGGCGCCCAAGGCTGAAGCTCGTGTTCTCCTTCGTAGGAGAAATGAATTGATACTGCTCCTTGTTGATGAGGTTCAGGGGGTCCTCCTTCACGCCGCTTCTCATATCGGCGAAGCGGTGCGGGTTGAATATGGTCGGCTCGGGGTAGTACTCCGGGTCTCTTAGGTGCGAATCTGCTAGACGTTAACACAAGGCATCGAGTGCTTAAGCGGAAACTCCGTCTATGACTCTCCAACCCCAGATACCATTGTCAAATTCCAGACCGGGAAAAGGAGAAGAATCATACGTACTGCATATGCGTTAGCATGAGAGACAAGAACTAAACCAAGTCAAGGGGCAATTCAGACCCAGCGACGATTTTGGCTTTTGACACCAGGAATCACTCGTACATACCACAGAGGCAACGCGATGTTTGAGCCGACAGGAATTTCGGTGCCGTCTGAGAACCGCAACGGCTTCATCACCTTCCGGACGAAGCGCACAATGGCCGCCGGGTTAAACCTCTGCGACTCTCTCATAACGGAGTCCAGAAGCTTCATTTGGGACAACGCATGTATGCTTATGACGCTATCATTCGCCCTCATGACGTCCAGGATCTCCTTGCGGAGCTCCGGTATGATTTCGGGAGAGACTCCCACGAGGTCGTAGATACTCCGTCCCGTCAGCAATTTGCACATATGGTGGGTGAGCGCCTACTTAGACGAGCTAAAGGGTTGGTCATGAGACTTACAGGTTGGTGGCGGCCATCGCGGTGAGATGGATAGCGGCGAAGCTCAGGACGAGCTGGTTCTCCGCCAGCTCCTCGTCGGTCCTGACGTCGAACTCGTAGGCCTTGCGCACCATCCACTGCAGCATGTCTTCCGGGACGTCTTCCTTGCCGGCCCCCTGTAGAAGCAACCTCCGCCTCTCCCGGACGATGGGGACCAGGAACTCGTACATCGAGCGGTAGTGGTCCCTGAGCGTCTGCACCTCCGGGACGAAGTACTTCCCGAGGGGGCGCAGGAGCTGCGGCCAGGTCTTGAGGGTGCCGGCCGCCCTGAAGAGGTCCTCGGTGAAGTCGATGCTGGCGTGCAGGAACTCCGGGCGCCGGCACAGGTCGGGCCCCAGGAACACGTAACCAGACGCGATGGCGACAATGTTCAGGAACGGCTTGTGGATGTCGACCTCGCGCCAGGTCTCGCTAGTCCCGAAGTGCGACCGTATCTCGCGCCGCACTTCGAGGAACAGCGAGTGCGAGTTGTGGGCCTTGTTGAGATGGAGAGTCAGGTCCGACTTGATCGCGTGGATAACGAGCGGGACGTCCGGGTCCAGCCCGGTGTATTTGGATTCGAGGATCTGTACCACGGTTAGCCGTCACGAGCCCCATCTCTCGCGGAGAATAGGAAACCAACCGCACGTTGTCCTGCGAGGTGGTTGAGCACGTCATCTGGTAATGCCCTTAATTCCTCCACATATTTCATCGGGAGAATGAGCAACTCCCCTGTTGGTTTTAGCAGAAGTTGTACATCGAACAGCAGTAGGGGGAGGTTGATTTACGTACCATCAGCCGAAGTAACCCGCCATACTAACCCTTTGAACTGCGGCTGTGTCAGATGGTCTCTCTGGACAGCGCGAAGGCTCTTGATTACCTTTCTGTAGCCTTCGTTGATGAGGTCAACAGCGTTGGTGACGAAGTGCTGCCGTCTCTTGCTGTAGCTCCCGACCTCTTTCCCAACCAGCGGAAACTTGGAAATGGCTCTGTTCGTGAGGTACACCGGCACATAACTAACAATAGCGACGAGCAGAAAGACCAAGATTATCAGACGAGCAACGGCAGTGTCGCTAAATAGGTCTCTGATCCCAAAGCCGCCCATCCTGCATTCGTGAGAAGCGAAATTCTCGTATATGCTATGCAAAGGCGAAACGGCACTACAACTTATAGAGGAATCCAGTACGGTATATATGGAGATTAAGGTAACTGGAAAACCGAGCTCATTTAAGAGCGACTTCAATGCCTTCGGTGCTCGCGATCAGAACGATGTTTGGTCTCGTTAAGGCAAAGGGTCATACAAACAGGGACATAGAAGCAACAGGACATTGTTGGCTGTATATCACACGGGCGATCATCCCGAAGCCGTCGCCAGCGGACCTGGACTCGATTCCAAGCATTCTACGGAGACTTGGATATCCCCGCCACCAGCGAAAGCCGGGCTACTGTAGCACACCAGATAAACGAAGCCGGAGAAGCACGCACCAGGCCGCCACCATCTCAACTGCAGCACGTGGGGCAGGGAGAAAAGCAACGAAAGGATTACCGTTCCGAGACACGTCTCCGGATCTCCCAACGCAGAGTCGGGAAACGGACAAGAGCTCACGTTATTCGTGGAGACTTTAAGGGAAGCATCATCCGCCCCCTACCGCGAGGCTGATCGGATGTGTACCCCTGAGACATTTCTTACGCGTATTGCTTTTTGTAGCCCGCTTCTTGTAAACAGTGCCTTGAGCCGAGGGACGGCATGGCCGCCTCGGTGGCGCACTTGGTTGTTTGTGTTTGGAGTCACACCCGCTTGCTCGACGAGTCGACTGGTCAGCAACTCTTGCCCTCCTGTTTGTGTGTCGGTGATCTCCCTTGTGAACTCATATCATTTCTAAGATTCATGAGTCTACTAGACGGCCTCCGCAAATAGACTGTACAGGGAAGCACCCTGCACCTGTGGCCAGTGGCGCCGCCCGTAAGAAAGTGCTGCCTGACATCCAAGGGCCGTTCCCAGACCTATGACTTTGTACGATGTGAATGGTCTTGTTTTTGTCATTTTTGGTTGCGGATACTGCTGGCTGAGCAAGAGCTACATTCTTTGGATGAGCAGAGGCCGCCGGATCCCGAGCACAAGTATATCTCATGAGCTGATGGCGCGTTGGTCAGCAATGTGCTCTAACTGGAGTATCCTCAAGGGGTGCACCAAAGTATTGTGGTGTGAGGCCTACAAGAGACCTGGTGATGCATGTGCGATATTTGTGACTAACAGTCAGCCCCCGGATGTAGCGGATAAATTTTGCTCTCGATCTGGAAAAACAGTGGATGGAAACTTGTATTGTGTGAAGTTGGCCAGCTCCAGACAATAGACAAACATGACAGGAAACCAAAGCATGTGAACCCGTATATGGTCCTCGCAAGCGGAAATAGCAAGTATTCACTTCGCACCAAAGAGACAGGATGTCGGGGACGGACGGTCACGGCAGTCATATGTATTAATGTCGCGCATTGTCCACGGGGCCACGGGCTCTAGGACTCAGGGATAACTAGGTCTAGGAATTCGGATGAGCTGAGCTAGCTGACCGTGGCGGCTCCGGAGTCCCCGTCCCCTCCCCTCCCCTATAAACTGCATAATTGCGACTCCAACGCATCCACCAGATCTCCTGGGAGGTATGCAAGGCGAGGGCTGGATTCTGGCTCTAATAATTAATTGCATCCATTCGCAAGAGACGAACGAGTTGTTGGGTCGAGGCGGCGTGCGCCGATGTTGGGGCCGAATTGGTGGAGAGGGTGAACAGAAACCGGACTCGGCGCGGCGCGGCGCGGATCCGCACATTATATATGTCTGGTTAGCTGCCGTTGACGGATAGGCTGCGTGGCGTTGCCTGCCGGCCACCGCGATATCTCTAGTGATGCTAGGATAAACAAGCTAGGCGTGCCGGAATTGGGAAAGGGTTAAAGTACGTCGCATGTAAGAGTAGAGCGGGCGCGCTTGGTTGTTCTTGTTCTAGCTTGACCTCCAGTACCGCAAGCGTTCACCGGTCTGATCGAAGACCAGCCCTAGATGCCGCCGGGAACGGAGTTGCAGTGGATTCCACCCACTCCTCAGCCCCACCGCCGCGTGATTCGTATGCCATACCAAGGGGAAGCTTCATCCACTGACCGATCACCTCTACCACAGTCTCCAAACATTGCCTCTCCCAGCAGCTATTCCCAAGCCCCCTAGGAGCCCCTCAGAGACATCGAGATACAGGAATGGGTAAAGATTAACGACGCGGTACAGTACCATTAGATACGTATTACAGCAATCTGTCTAGGCCGTGCCGTGAACCGTCTTATTTACACCATTATACAGAAAACACCACACGCTGCAAGGAGAGACGCTCTCGTGCAAACATTAGATTCGACATTCGTGAGTCGTGACAAAAGCCCCGAGATCCGATGCAGCAGCAAACTCCGGCCTGCTTGCAAATGCGCAGAAAAACAAGATCATGCGTTCCCTCCATCGATTTTGTCCAAACGCCGTGAAAGCTGCGCCTCGTGCCACCCGGGCTACCTAGAACACGGTGCATTAGAGAGCCGTACCGTATCCTACAATTATTTCAAACAGTATCCCAACACCTTGACTCCGTAAGAAAATGAACCAAGCGCGCTCTATCTAGACACCAGGCCAGCGCAGACGTAGGCCGTCGACCCAACGGCCATACAGGACGTCAGAAAGCTGCTTGCAGTGCTCCATCCCTGGGCGACCGTCTCGGCCTGGATACTTAGCTTCCAACGCGGCTCTTTCAGGGTCCTTCTCCCGGGAGGCTCCTTTAGCGGGGCTGCTAGAGCCATCGGAAGCCATGCTCTCTTGCCGCCGCCTATGGCCTTTGAGATGGGGACTGTTCGCTGCAGGTACCGACTTTGCGGGACTCTGGTTCTGTTTGGTGGGCGTACTTTTAATGATCACCGTACCTAGCGGCATCTCGGAATCCGCTGTTGGTTTGGCTAGTGTGTTGCCTGGCAAAAATACGTTCGATAGCTTCGCATCTTGTGAGATAGATGAGTTTAGGTTGCGCATCAGGTGGTAAGCTCCCTCGGGGTCCAGAGCGTCGAGAATAGCAAACGCGTCGGATAACTTCGCAAGAGCTTCTCTTTTGATCATGTCCGACGTCTGTGCGTGTAGTTCTGCAAGGGTCGGGTCAAGGGCTTTTGAATACAGGCGTCGGCCAAGCATTGCTTCCTTGCTGTTTGTTTCGACCGCATTGGGGTTCCGATTCTCGTCTCCCACTTCATCACCCGGAAGCGAAGATGGGAGTGGACTTGAGGCAGAGCCGTCGGACGGGACGCGGCGGAAAAGACGTTGAGAGGAGCCGGCGTTTCCAAATGACATGTCAGGCTGGAGTGGCCGTTTCATCGCAGGGGCCGGAGGGCTCCGTACAGGCCCGGCTCCTGGCGCCTGCGCCGAAGAAGGTTGCCGTCGCATGGTCGTCTTACGGACGGTCATCGGGGCCGGCGAAGATGGCTGCAGCGGAGCGTCCTTAATGTCCATTCTGCGCAAAGCTTCCTCGGTAGAAAAGATAGACGACGGTTTTCGTGACCGAACAGTTGCCTTCTTAGGGGCCACTGATTTGACGGTATCGAATACCCACTCGTCCTTTTCGTCTTTGGGCGACATGGTGTGCAGGGTTTCTTGGTAGAAATTTCTGGTCCTCTTCCTGTACTTAACGGCGTCGTAATTTCGCCGCCGCTCGATAAGCTCCTGCAGAGCTTCCACTTTCCCTGCGGATCTGACAAATCGATGCTTTAATAAATCCTTTGCCGTCGGTCGGCGATCCGGGTCTTTCATAAGACACTGCGTGACAAAGTCCTTGAACTCCTTCGAGAAGTTGCCCTCTAGTCTAGGCGGGGGGTTCTTTGGAATCTGGAACAGTGCCTTCATCGGGTGAAGAGCGGCATGGGGCGGCTCCCCGTTCGCCATCTCAAGCGCAGTGATTCCCAAAGACCAGATATCCGCCTTGAAGTCGTACCCAGCCTGTTGGATGACCTCAGGGGCCATCCAGAAGGGGGTGCCGACGAAGGTGTTCCGTTGCGACTTGATGTTGGTGAGTTGCGCGGCTACGCCGAAATCGGCCAACTTGACTTTGCCGGTTTCCGATAGCAGAACGTTGGCGGCCTTAATATCTCGGTGTATCTTGCCTTCGGCGTGAAGGTACTCGAGGCCGCGGAGTAGTTCGCGGCAGATGATAGCAATATGCGTCTCGCTAAAGACGGAAGGCTCGGGTTTGAGCTGTGATGAATAGCCTGTTAGGTCAAGAAACTGGTGTACTTTGCGAAGGTATTTTACCAAGTCGAGGCATGAGCCCCCGCCTAGATATTCCATTACGATCCATAGTTTACTGCCTCGTAGAAAACTCGCTTTATACTTTGTTACGTAGGAGCTGGCGCACGTACTCAGTACCGAGATTTCGGCCTGTATATCCTGGATGTCGTCGTCGGTCGACTCCAGGTCGATCTATCGGTTCGGAACTAAAATTAGAATCACGTGTAAAATGCGCGGCAGTGCAACTCACGTGTTTAATAGCGACGACTTCGCCCGTGGCTTTTTCGATACCCTTGTACACGACCCCAAAGCTACCACCTACACAGGTCAATCACAAGTTAGTAACAGGCCTGTTCACCTCATAGTCAAACGGTAGGGTTAACTGAAACCGGAAGGGATCTACCCACGTCCGAGTTCCTCAAGGACCTGGTAATGACTGGCGATAGCCTCGTCTGCCATGTTGTCGGGGAAGTGCGATTGCGCTTAACAATACCCGAGCGGGAGCGCAATAACGGATGCAGGAGGAAGGTGAGACAATAATAACAATGAACAGGACCCGGACTCGACTCAATCGCAGGGAGCCGCAGCGACCCAACAGTCGACAACCCGCGGCAACAACAACACCACCAAGAGAGAGACACTAAGTATTCGGTAATATGCTGTTCCAGAAGGTGACGGATTGCCCCATTGAAAGTAAGTTGACTCCAGGTGAGAGTGTGGTGATGTCTTTGGTAGTTATTCAAGAACGGTATTCGTTCTCAGGTAGATAGATAGCTCTAGAGATCTACTTGCTACAACATGGGAGGACCGTTGTCCGGGTGCGGTCCCTGGGGAGCTATGACCAACAACAACAATTTACCGTTCTGGGGGTTGCTTGGCTCGCCCGGGGTGTCTTTCGGGCCCCAGTTGGTAATAATACTTGTGTTAGCGGCAGGGACAATTGTGAACCAATGCGCTTGGAACTAAAAATATCTGTCATTTCTTCTCTGACGTCGCGTAAATGAAATCCAATAGGCTGCTCCGTAGGTATTCTCTTCTTTCGCAAAGCGATGATACTCCTAATGGTTGATGATGAGTGAAATGGTGGTTTGGATGCTTGAGAGTGGGAAAGAGCAAGAAGGGTACCTGCGTATAGGCAGCAGGAATCTGGATTACCCTTTTTGATATCAAAAAGGTGTGTGTCCTCCCGAGTCGGTTGATGGTCGCCTTTGAGGTGGTACTTACGCATCTCTTTTCTGTCCGCCTTGCATGCCTGTGGGCTCTAGAGGTACCGGGTATTGCGTTCGGTATTGCAAGGTGCTCCGTACGGCGATTAATCTAGGCGACTCCCGCGCTTGCAGGTCCCCTTGCTCTCTGAACAGAGCGGTTATGCAGGGTAAATCAGCCAATGGTATAACACGATCTCAAGCGACGAGCCGGCCCCACGTTACCGTCATTGGAAGTTAGCAGGCTGTTACCCAGAGAACAGTCTACTGAGGGGCGCTGAGGAGCAGAGCGTCGCAATCAACAATCCAAGACAAGCATAGGTGCATATCTCTACGAAGCGGTCGGGCCAATGCTACTACTATGCATCCAGGTACCTCGTTGAGTATGGGCAATAATACAAATTGTGTTTTGCCAGTTATAAATCGAGGCGATGCTTGCATGTATATGATGTCGCGTCTCAAGACAAATTCCCTGGTGCTACTCGTCTACATCTCTCCTCCCTCGCTCTTAATAATGGTGGCATATCAGGCACAAGTTACCTGGAATAACCAACTGTGGGGCTTCGTTATTGACCCAATGGAACTGAGGACAACAAGGCGGTTGAAATAAGCTGTGGGTGGGGGCAAGCGGCCTGTGTTCATCCGAATGTCACTGCCGCCCTGAATTGAATCCCTTGAATCTTTGATGCGTGGGGTCAGCTTTGAAATGCGCTGAAACAGGTAGTACAATACCTACATGTATATTCCGTTTCTGGGTCAACCGCAATCAGCCGCCCCTCTGTTTTGAATCAGCCTCCAGCCCCTCTGTGCCCACTTGCCCAGAGAATGTCATGCCGCGAGCTTTGGCCATCATGTCCTATCTTCGCCTATTCATCTGCCTCCTGCTACGTTAGTGCCCGCTATCCTAGACCTTGGTCTTCGCTGAGAGAAAAATCCCTGCTGCACGTCCTTGAAGCATCGTCAAATCCCCGTTTTCTAGCCCCGTCGTGATGAGTTGGCAGTACGGGGTGGTATCGTTAGTCTCATTCGCTGCCTTCTGACCTGCCTGCCCACATCGAACGTCCTGGTTGGTCTTCTTCATGCAGCTTCCCATTCATTGCCTCGTTCGTTCAACTCGTTGCCTCGCCTATCTCTCTGACAACAACACCTGGTTGTTGATTTTGTTCCTCTGCACACTGGTCCCGGTTCACACCGCCTCCGCTTTGCCTGCAACTGCGTATGGACGGGTCTTTGGACACGAACACGCGCCGCAAAACATCGACGGAACGCATCTGATCTGTGCTAGTTTAGATCCCGATTAAACTTGCGCAAAGAGATCCTTCAAGGTGGAAAGAGTCACTCGTTATTCAAGCTTTCGCCATCATAATTCGGCGACATGGTACCAGCACCGCCGCCCCTACCTACGCAGTTTCCATGCTGGTGTAGAGCTATCTATTCTTGGGGAGGAGAGGTAGGTGCATTTCATCCATAAAGAGCAGTTGTTGGTCCCGCTGACATTATATGCGTTTTAGTCAACACGAGATCTGGGTTTCATCGAAGGAGATCTTATAGAATGTTTAAATGCCGGAGATGGGTCCTGGTGGACGGGCAGATTACTACGGAACAAGACCGTTGGGGTCTTTCCGTCGAATTTCGTCGAAGTACTGCCCGATAATTTTCGACCAGTGCACAGATCAATAAGTCCGATGATGTCGAGCAATACTTCCAGCACGACGAGCAGTCTCCAGAAGACCAAATCAAAACCCTTTCGCAAACCTTTCGAAGCATACGCGAAGGCACCACATTACACAACAGCCAAAACACCCGAGATTATACGAGAAACGCCAAAACCTCGAATTAGAAGGGATTCGGCTCGGAAGGATTCACCCAGGGCTATTAAAAACCTCTCGCAGGAAAGCATACGTCGCGCCGCATCTCCGGCGGAGGCTCGTGGATATGACACAAGGGCCGTATCGCCTGCACCACCAATGAATTCCTACGCTGCGAGAGCACCATCCCCTGGACCATCACGTTTGCAGCATTATGCCTCCCGGGCGCCCTCACCCGCGCCACCCCCTCCAACGCCGCATCACTACGTTAGGAGCACACCTTCGCCGGCGCCATCGCATCTCCAAGATCACGATGACAGAGCGCCGTCACCTGCGCCGCCGATACATCGCTATCCGTTAAGGGCCGCTTCGCCTGCGCCCTCATTCGGCTACGCACCCTACGGGCCCGGAGCAGAGGTCGACTCCCCACCTCCGCCGCCTCCTCCACCGCATCGCCATGCTATCAATAGAAACAACTCAAATGCTTCTTACGATAACAGACCTCCGCAAACAGGATATCACACTCCTAGGATGCCATCTCCATGTCCATCGCCGGGCATTGACGGCCACACACCTTCTCCATTAAGAGAAGCGATGGACGGTGTAATCGAGCAGCTAGACGCTTTAGGTATGAAGGGTGATAACGAATCAGCCGAGGCTCCATTCGATCCTTGGTCTCCCGAGTCGTTCGATATGGTCCATCACAGATCGAGGAGGAAAGCGCAGACGAGGTCGCAGACATCACTAGGTATGCCGCATCAGGACTCCGGGTATGAATCACACGGCGGTGAATCGTCACAGGAACAGCACCATCACGACGGCTTTCAAGAGGAACATCCACTACCACCGCTGAACAACTACGTCGAGAGGATGGAAAGCCGTCTTCGGAAGATGCATCAGCATAGCTCGAGTATGGGAGACATTGATCTCAGAGGCGTAAACAAGATGCATCAACACAACTCGAGCACGGGAGGCGTGGATCCCAGCAACATGGAAAAGGTGCACCAACACAGTTCGAGCATGGGAGCCATAGATCACAGAGAGACGGATTCCCCGCCGCCTCCTGTCCCGCTTAAGGGGCATCACCACGAGAGACCAAAATCTTCATTAAGTCAGATCGTGGAGACCGGACGGAGGATTCGAAAGCAGAAGTCATTCTATGAAATAGGAGGTCAGCTCCTTGGTAGGACCTCTACCACGAAAACCAATTCGACAAATGCCTCTTCAAGCACTACGACGCAGAGTACGAACAAAAGCCTGATGAGCGGCGCCTCGGCTGGCGCTATTAGCGCAACCAGCGCCGGGAGCCTGGCGAGGAAGAATGAGAGGGCGCGGAGTGCTTTGGGAATACGCGATGGCAACGAGGACGAGGATCCAAATCGACCTATCACGCCGTTTAGTGGAGTCTCCTATCATCCAAGTCACTCGACGTCGGCTTTGCGTCCGCAATCACAAGCTGCTTTGCGTCCGCAATCGCAAGCTACTTTCCACGATGACGGAATCGCTGGTATTGGTGGGCTTGTGCAGCCTGAAGTGACCAAGCCGAAAAAGTCGAACTTCATCAGGAGGATTCTGGAGGCGACCAAAACAGGCGTTGCCAGTGGCCGCAGCAGCATTGCAACTAACTCAAGCCCCGCGCAGTCCTCACCAGTCCAGCGAACGCTACACACAAGCATGACATCAATCGCAGGCCCTAGCACTACAAATTTGACGCCGACGCCTCGAGAAATGGGCTTGACTAGGAGCAGCAGTAGTAACGACTGGATGCAGGTGCGAAGAGATGTGAACCGGTCCAACACCCTGAGCAAAAAGGAGCGAAGCGACCGACGTGACAGATGTCTAATGATGGATTACCCTGCGTTAGACCCCGTTAACGAACTCTACGGAAGCGTCGAGGGGGATGAAGGCGCAGATGGTCTACCGGTTCACGAGCCCACCAACTATCAGGCCATCAACCTCAGCCAGGTGGACAAGAACTCACGCTTCCTCAGCAACTTGCCTTCGTCGACGACCTCAATTACACTCGCGACTACGTACGTGTGCAGGCCTTACCGAAGCGACGTGCAGCGTCTGCGCGCAATCTTCACCTGGGTTGCCGAGAAGGTCCACTGGGAGGAAGACTTCGAGGGCGAAATAGATACGCGACGGGTAATCCAGACAAAAAGGGGGTGCGCCGAGGAATACGCCGTGCTTGTTCACGAGATGTGCGCTGCTGTTGGTATACAGTCCGAGATAGTGCGTGGATATCTCAAATCTCCGGGTGAAATCCCGGAGACGACTCTGATGCCTCGCTCGAACCACTGGTGGAACGCCGTTCTGGTCGATAATGAGTGGCGCATGATGGATTGCTGCCTAGCAAGCCCGTCGAATCCCCGCCGTGCACTGTACTCAAGCGCTGCCAATACCACCGCTGAGTTCTGGTGGTTCCTTACGCGACCCCTTGAGCTCTGCTGGACGCACATCCCCGAGCACCACAGCCAGCAGCACATCTGCCCGCCGGTGGCCCATGAGACGCTGCTGAATCTCCCCTGCGCCTGCCCCCCGTACTTCAAGAATGGGCTTGCCATGGTCGATTATAACACATCCCTGGTTCGCATAGAAGATCTCGAGATGGTGCACATCAACTTCAACGTGCCCGCGGATATCGAAGTAGCGGCTGAGGTGGAGGTCCGCGGGTATACGCGAGACTCGGACGGTGACTTCTTCGAGAACGGCGAAGTCGTCAGGAAACGCGCGCTCGTGCAGGCCGAGTGGTACAACGGCGTCAAGCGGTACACGGTCAAGGCCATCCTCCCCGGCGACGAGGGCAACGGCACGCTCAAGGTCTACGCCGGCAAGCGAGGGCTCATGCACAGCATCAAGGACATCCCGCACCCGCTAGCCTTCGCGCTGCCCATCATCCACACGGGGGAGAACCCCCCCTACGAGTTCGTCACGCGTCACCCCACCCCCCACGCGCAGCGGCACGACATCTACGTCGTGCAGCCCCAGTGCCAGCGCCTGGCGCTCAACAACACGTTCGTGTTTGCCGTCC